>SKCR01040912.1:0-59304 GCA_019454045.1 Zanthoxylum bungeanum | reverse complement strand
CAAAGTGCCATATAATCCGAAATGGATTCCATGTATATCAACCAGTTGGGATACTAGTTGATGTACACAAGGCATTGTGCCTAATGTACTTAAAAGTCTTCTAGGAAGACTACATGGATGGCAACATACCAACGCATAAAGCAAGGCTTTAACGGAAAGATATCGTTATCAACATTGTGTTGATTACGATTCAACCTTTTACCTGTTGCCACGGTAAACCATTTGGATAATGCTTGTTATTCGATCCATGATGGATTGAAGCAAGCATTAGGTTCTTGGAATTATCGTTTTGATATAATCATAATGATGTATGATTTAATTCAAAACGAAAATAATTCTAGTGTATATATAGAAGGTTAGTGGGAGCGCACTGACAGTGGCTGTCCTATAAAATAATGATAATACGTCATTTCTTGGAAATGATATTCCCATAAATAAATATCGGCGAAAGCTTGCTTTCGAAATACTCCCTAGAAACCGTATATTGAAATTACAACACCTGATGTATCATACTCTTTGAGCATATGGATTCACAAACAGGGCAATCCGAGTGATAGTCACTGGATAATGTTAAAAACATCCATTAGTATCTTAGAGAACTAAGGATGCTGTCTTAGTCTATGGAGAAGGAGAACTTGAAGTGACAAGGATCAATGTAGCAAGTTTCCTATAACTGATAAAGATGACTAATAGTCGCAAACGGTACTATATAGTTTGAATAACGGAACAGTAAGCTGGAAATTCTTCCGAACAAGATTCTCTTTCCGATAAACAACAATACGGATTATTGCTACAGCTGAGGCAGCAAATAAAGCTATTTGGGTCGATAATAAATCTAATTAGATTAGATATAGTTCTGTTAGAGTGGCTGAGCTAGGCGTCAGCACATACTAAGGAATTAAAGGTCTCATCGACGATCCAGATATACTTCTATATTCATCTGATTCGTTCGGATCATACTCGTGGCGATGTGATGATCATGTAAATCGCATCGGATGATAATCATGCAAATCCGCTGACGAAAACCTTTTCTCAGCAGTTTGAGCCAACCGTACATAGTTCGGGTGTAGACACTCGAGTGACTGGCTATGTGCCAAGAGGGAGATTGTTGGATAATATGACCCATAGCGTCACTATTTGTACAGATCATGGTGTTGTTGTACAAATTTACTATGTGACAAAGGAGATTGCAACTCTTATCATTTGTGATTAGATCATCTTAGATATATAAATGATGAGAGGTCCCTATGATTTGTTCCTGTACGGAGAATGATATGAGACAGTATCAGTCCACGTAGGAATTAATCATTAAATATCCTAGTCGTAGTATTATCGAGACAGGACATCGATAATGCGGAATAGGCTAGTATTGCACTTTTGCACATTGTGAGGGCACAACGGCATAGTTCTCATATATTTAAGTATGGTACTTATGCAAGTGCGATAGGAGGTTGTGTTTCACGATGGTACGGGAAACAGCTTCGCTCTGGATAGACCCCTCGGAATCTCATTGGTATTATGACTATGTGTCTAGGGAGTCCGTGAAGAGTTAAATCAAATCCCAAAGATCACAAATCATGCATAAAAAAAACGCATATGAACACATCAAAGGAGATGGCGGAATCAACTCACATTGAATTCGGTTTTGATGGATGAAGAACAAGAGGATGCGTTTTTAAGCTCCCTCCAAGCTCGGCAATGGCTTCCTTGACAGTGGGCTGTTCGGTTTTGGACGTTTTGATGCTCACCATTTTCGGCCTTGATGACCTCCATTGAAGCTCAAAGCTTCAAGCTTTCCAAGCTCATGAAGACACTTCCCTATCACCTATGTATGCTCAAGGTGGGCTAGCACTTGATATTTTCCACAAAAAATCATTATCTTGCTTCTCCATTTTCGGCAGAAAACAGAACAAGAAGGAGAAGAAAAACGGTCCAAGACCGAGAGAGAAGATGGAAGGTTTTTGGCTCCAATTTGCCTAAAACCGTGAAGACCAAAAGAAAGTGAGAGAGTGGTCACATGAATCTAGTCTCAAAATTAGGCCAAAAATGTGAACAAGCAAGAGTCACGTGAATGGCACAAAGATTTGTCAAAAACCGTGTACTACACATGGTCCAAGAGAGAGAAAATGATTTTTATATACATATTCTTTATTCCATTTACAAGTAAATGAATAAAATAAATATATACACAAGTCCTATCAACTTTCAAACAATCACATTTCTTTATTCACATCATGTCACTTTAATAAAGTGACAACATGTCATATCACATCACTCAAAGTGACAATTGATTTGACGCATGATGTGACAAACGATTTGACGCTTGATGTGACTCGCGTTTCGCGCTCGAATTCGAAATGCGAATGCGCTCGCAATCACTCTCGGGCCCGGGTTCGCTAATTCCAAATTAACGAATTTTCTATCGCGTCGTAATTAAATGATTACGCCTAGCGAATTCACTATTCACGTCGCTAACGAATTAATTCTAAATTAATTCGCTCGCCCGAATTAAAATCTAATTTTAATTCCACGTCAAATCCATTTCTAATAATATATCGAATATATTATTTTATCGATTAATTCCAAATTAATCGTTCTCTCTCTCTTAATTAATATTTATCACCAGATAAAATATTTCCGCAATTAATCCCAGATTAATTTTCTCTCTCATCGAATTAATCCCAGATTAATTCTATCTCTCTCTCTTCTAATTAATCCCAGATTAATCAAAGTGCGAGTCATACGTCATCGGTGAATCTTCAGGAAGCGACCCATGAGATCTCCGGATATGTTGGCAGTAAATACGATCGTCGGACTATCCGAACACCGTAAGTACCCTGTACTACGTTTATATCGATTTACAAGACAAGGTTGGCTTCTAGCAAAGCGCCATGCCTACCCAATTCTCCAGAAATATTCTTACAGGAATATATAGATCTGTATCAAGAGTAGTATACCGTAGTATTGTGTATATCGGCCCAGTATCGGATAATCACGTGCTAGGGCTGGGGCTGGATAAGTGTCTGCCCCGTCCGAACACATGTCGGATGTCTGGTAACATAGTCTCTATAATCGGATATACATGACCTGGTCACAATATCCCGATTGGTTGCGCAACACTCAAGAGCACTAGTACCGTATCCTGCGTGACATCATCTCCAAATGACTGAAGTGACACTTCCATCTTGACATCACAACCCAATACACTACGACTCTCTGATAAACCCAGAAGTGGTGTACACAGAACCGGTTAAAGCCCTACCACCAAGACCAAAGTTTATCGATTATCGTAAGTATTAGCGATGCAAGTCTCAGGTTAAGACTATACACACCTACCTCGATTTCGGCCTCCCATAGACACATAGTCATAATACCAATGGGATTCCGAGGGGTCTATCCAGAGCGAAGCTGTTTCCCGTACCATCGGTGAAACACGACCTCCTATCGCACTTGCATAGTATCCAATACTATATATATGAGAACTATGCCGTTGTGCCCTCACAAACGCGCACAAGTGCAATACTAGCCTATTCCGCATTATCGATGTCCAGTCTCGATAATACTACGGCTAGGGATATTTAATGATTAAACCTTCGGGGACTGATACTGTCTCATATCATTCTCAGTCCAGGTACTAATCATAGGGACCTCTCTTCATTTATATATCTATGGTGATCTAATCACAAATGATGAGAGTGTGCATTTCCTTGTCACATAGTTAATTTGCTACAACAACACAATGATCTGTGCAAATAGTGACGCTATGGGTCATATTATCCAACAGTCCGACATCAGGGTAGGTGTATTTGGTCTTAACCTGAGACTTGCACCGCTAATACTTACGATAATCGGTAGACTTTGGTCTTGGTGGTACAGTGCTTTAACCGTTTCTGCGTACACCACTTCTGGGTTTATCAGAGAGTCGTAGTGTATTGGGTTGTGATGTCAAGACGGAAGTATCACTTCAGTCATAGTGGAGATGATGTCACGCAGGATACGGTACTAGTGCTCTTGAGTGATGCGCATCCAATCATGATATTATTACCTGGTCATGAATATCTGATTATAGAGACTAGTTACCAGACATCCGACATGTGCTTCGCGACGGGCAAACACTTATCCAGCCCCAGTCCTAGCACGTGACTATCCGATACTGGGCCGATATACACAATACTACGGTATACTACGCTTGATACAGATCTATATATTCCTGTAAGAATATTTCTGGAGAATTGGGTAGGCATGGCGCTTTGCTAGAAGCCAACCTTGTCTTGTAAATCGGTACAAACGTAGTACGAGGTACTTACGTGTTCAGATAGTCCGATAACCGTATTTACTGCCAACATATCCGGAGATCTCATGGGTCGCTTCCCGAAGATTCACCGATGATGTATGACTCGCACTTTATTAATCTGGATTAATTAGAAGAGAGAGATAGAATTAATCTGGGATTAATTCGAAGAGAGAGAAATTAATCTGGGATTAATTACGAAGATATTTTATCTGGGATAAAATATTAATTAAATAGAGAGAACGATTAATTAGAATTAATCGGATAAAATAATATATTCGATATATTTATGATATTGGATTTCAGCGCGGAATTAAATTAGATTTTAATTCGGGCGAACGAATTATTTTGAATTAATTCGTTAGTGACGTGAATAGTGATTTCGCTAGGCGTAATCATTTAATTACGACGCGACGGAAAATTCGTTAATTTGGAATTAGCGAACCGAGCCCGAGAGTGATTGCGAGCGCATTCGTATTTCGAATTCGAGCGCGGCACGCAAGTCACATCAAGCGTCAAATCGCTAGTCGCATCAATTGTCAAATCACTTGTCACTTTGAGTGATGTGACATGACATGTTGTCACTTTAATAAAGTGACTTGATGTGATAGGTAAAAGTGATGGGTAAAAGTGAAAACATTGATTGATGTTTTACTTTTGACTTTTTGCTTTTTGAAAAGTTTGGTATATATTTATTTTATTTGCTTTTAGAAAATAAATAAATGATATATATTTAACTTTTCTCTCTCCCAAAATACATAATTCGGTTCTCTCTCTCCAAGCATTAGGGGTTTTACGTTTTTTGAAAATGAAACCTTCTCCCATCTCTCTCTTGCTCACGGCTTTGAGCCAATTTATTCACTCTTCTTCTCCAATTTTGGTTGGGCGTGAGAAGCATGAAAGAAACCTAGTGCTAGCACACACACGGGTTATATTTTGGTGATAGGGAAACGAATTTGTGAGCATGGAAAAGCTTGAAGCTTGGAGCTTCAATGGTGATGACCATGGCCGAATCTTGGAGGTGCTTCAACCATCAAAACCGCACAGCTCACTGCACTTGGAAGCCATTGCCGAGCCTAGGAGAAATGGAAAAAGACTTGTGTTCTTTGCATCTCAAACCAATCATTGTGAGTATTTGTTTCCGCCATTATTCCTTGATGTGTTCATGCGATTTTATGCTGGTTTTGGATGATTCTTGGGACTTAATTAGGAACTCAACACCCACTTACTTCACCATGAATAGGGCTAACAGATCGGTGGCCCTTTTACTATTACCAAGTAAATAGTATTTTAGGTACTTTACCTAATAAACTAGATTCGCAGACCTTATTTGAATAGTCAAATCAGTCCTAGTACCCACTCTTCAAAAGTGTGGATATACGAGTCTTGTATAATTGTGTCCCAGACAACAATGCCACAAATAAGTCTCTATTGATCAAATCAATTTGAGCTATTTATTTGTCATTTTATATGTTGAGATTTTAATTATATTCAAAATATAAATTCTGTTATTCACATCTAATGTGTTTATCTCAGTATCATCTTTATATAATGAAACACTGAGTGTTCTAGAATATAAAGGTTTATCCACAATGGATTAAGCACTGATATAGAGATAATGCCTCTAGTCAAACTAGTTACATTAAAACAGTTCCTAATTTAAGTACACACCCGAAGGGTAGTTCCTAAACTTAGGTATCTACGGTCGAAACAGCGACTTTCGTCCCGTTTCCGATTCGCAGAGCAATCTCAGCTTGAAGTCAGTATCCTGCTCAAAGCAGATTCTGAACATCAATACATATATTTTATGTACCACACTAAGTATTTAAAATCTAATTTCAATACTAGCTGTGAACATAACTAAGACAAACTTTTTCAAAGTCAGAGCCTTGCCATTTCTTTAATTCCTTTGTGTCTGCCATATCCAAATGGTAGTCACTTTGATATATGTCAATTATCATTTTCAATATTTTAAGAACCTTAGGCCAAGCCTTGGGTTTTTAGAATATCGAAACGATGTGCACCTCGTGCTACATGCCCAATTGCAAACTTTGACTTTATCTACTCTAGAATAGTCAATTAATTCTCCAAGAATTATAAATTGCAATTTTAATACTACTTAATTCTAAAATTAGATTTATGACAAGTATATTAATTAAGCACTAAAGTCATCATCACATAAATCTTCCAAAGATTTTATGCTCTACTTATTTTGCTTAATTTTTGGCTTAAGGTATAATAAGTTATTTTATCAAATAAAGTAACCTATTATTTATTCCCAATTTGAAAATTAAATTATTTAAAATATTTTAATCCCATATTATATTTTAAATATCCAACTTTTCAATTTTATTTTGATTACAATAGTCCAACTATTTAATCAACGATTAGTGGTACTATATATATTATAATGATTATAATAGTCCAACTATATAATCAAATATAATCCAAATTAATTAACCTCAATTACATTGATTACTATAATCAAATTATAAAATCAACTGTAAACTGAAAAATTAATTAATTCAAATATATTGATTAATATAATCCAATTATATATAATCAAGTATAATACAGTCCAACTGTTTATTAAAACAACAATTTAAATATTAGTCTAACTAACATTTAATCTAATGACGAAATAATTTAAATGAGCGCGTATGGCGAGTAATTGAACGAGTATTGCAAATTATCCTTGCCTCCCACTATTTTTCGGCGAGCCTCTAACCCTCTGTCGAGTACTCGGGAAACCGTGTTTCCTAGTGGGCTAGGATCCCGTTAAATATCACACAATCTTGACTTTGGCCAACAAATTGTATGATAATTAACTAGGTAGATCTCTAAGATCAATTGGATCCAATCCAATTCCTAGATCCAGTAGGTGGACATCCAAGTCCCAAACATATATCTTATATATGCCTATACATCGAATGTATACCCTAACCTTTTTCCTCTGAATCAACTAGGCCTTGGCTTTGGCACAACAAACCTAGTGATCCCAGTCAAGCGCGGACCCATTGACATGGAAGCTTCGTAATCAATGTCGTTGGACAAGAAGTGGTCTTGACTTTGGCCAACAAACCACAACTTGGACAAGACACCAATATGGAACAAAGCCTCGTGATTCAAACACATCTTCGACGGACAAGGGCTTGACTTTGGCCAACAACCCATGCCAATCTAGGATCTTGAGGAAGAATCACTCAATGGAAGGAAAAGACGCATGATATTTGATGAGGGCTTTTCGTGTGCAAATTGGCAACCAATTTATTATCTTTGTTAAGGTCTCATCATCATACACCCTTAAACATGCATTCTAAACACATAATAAAGCGCATATGATAAAATAATAATGATATGCGGATGGATATTTTACACATTGATCCTAGATCAAATCTCTCACTTTCTCTCTCCCGCTAGCACAAATATTTCTTCTACCCGTTACACTACACTTCTAAAGAAACCTCATTTACATTGAGGGGAATAGGTGAGAAGAGAATACAAAGAATAGGAGGTGATAAGGCTGGACACGCAGATCCAATTAATAAATCAAATTTATTACAACAATTTCTAAAATTGCCCCACCCTTCTAATATCCATCCGATATACATTATTCAAACATCACAACCATGTATTAATACAAGCATGTTATCAATCAATCTAATCAAATTAATTAATCTGATAATTAGTGATCATCCATTGTTCAAACAAAGATTTGATTTTGTTCGAGTCAAACTCGTATTGCGAACAAGTACTCAAAGTACGAATTCCCGAATTAAAATTAAATTATATGATTAAATCCAATTTAATACGTATTTAATTCTAATTCATTATTTAATTCCAAATTAAATATTACACTTTATAAAATAAACCTTTACGACTTAAATTCCAAATTTAATCGTTACGGGTCTCAAAGCCCGATTAATATCCAATATTAATTTAATTAAAGTCCAATGGGCTTTTAATTAATTTCTTGAGGCGTGGACTTTTGGTCAACTCGGGTCAAACCGAATAACCAAAATCCAATCCGGGAGTTACCCCATAAGCCCATAAATTAATTTAGGCCCATTAGGCCCAATTAAACGTTAAAGGTTCATTAGTCGCATTTGGGCCTTTTGGAAGCGGTTTTGGGCCTAATTGGATCCAACCAATTTTGGCCTAAACCAACTTTGTACAACAAAGTCCAATAAACCCAATAACAACTTTAAAAGCCCAAATCCAATTTTAAGCCCAATAATTTAATTCCAAAAATTCCAAATTTCCCAATTAAATTACCTAAAGTGTATAACATTATTAATTACCCAAATCAAAGTTTCCAAAACATCAAATTTGTCCAATTAATCATGCTTAACATCAATGAATCATGTCCAACATAATTTGATCAAAATCAAACCCAATTTCATGCTTCAAGTGTCTCGGCCAAAGAGGGAAATTATGCCCAAATCAAATTCAATCCAATTGAACCAAATTAAACATAAATTCAACATCCCCAAATGATTTGCAAGTCATCCAATGAACAAAAAATCAAAAATCCAAGACAATATTAGGGTTCATATTTTCGGCCATCACAAGCAAATTGGGGAAAATTGTTCCAAACACTTTTTCATCAAATTGATCTAATCAATCATCAATTAAACAACATTTAAGCATTCTAATTCATCCAATTTCATTAAACATGCTCAAAATCAAGTTTACCCAAATTAAAGTTTTGGCCAAAAATAAGCAAATTGGGGAAAATCAATCCAATTAATTTTTCTTCAAATTGATTACATATAACTCTAAGTTATTCATATACAAACATTCATAAAAAAACAATTTGTCAAAATCATGCTTAAATCAAAAAGCCCCAAATTTTGCTCAAGAACCCTAAAAACGTTTTATGCAAAATAGCTCTGATACCATTGTTGAGTTTCAATCAAGTCCCAAGGATCATAAATCATGCATAAACGAGTTGAATACATATCAAATGAGGTGGCAATAACTCACATTGATCGGTAGAGATGCAACGAAGATGAACCAAATTCGCACTTCATGTTTCTGCCTCCCTCCAAGCTCGGCAATGGCAGTGAACTGCAGCTCCATTTTCGGCTTTGGGTGGTCCTCCATTGATGCTCCAAGCTCCAAGCTTCACAAGGTGATTCTTGCTCACGAAATCACTTCCCTAACACCTATGTATGGACTCATGGAGTGCTAGCTCTCTTGTATTTTGGCAAAAAATACTCACTGGTTTCTCCTCTGTGTCACGGTAATGAGCAGCAGAAAAATGGGAGAGAAGAGGCGTAGGAGAGAAGAAGGGTTTTTGGCTCCAAAAAACCTAAAACCGTGAAGAGTGAGAGGGAAATAAAAAATTGTAATAGATTTATATTTTTCAAAAATAATAAATCATTTACCACTTTTTAATTTCTAAAGCGTGCCGCACTCGAATTCGAAATGCGAATGCGCTCACAAACAATCCAGGGCTCGGGTTCGCTAATTCCAAATTAACGAATTTTCCGTTGCGTCGTAATTAAATGATTACGCCTAGCGAATTCACTATTCACGTCGCTAACGAATTAATTCTAAATTAATTCGTTCGCCCGAATTAAAATCTAATTTCAATTCCGCGTCGAAATCTAATTTCGTTATAATATATCGAATATATTAATTTATCGATTAATTCCAAATTAATCGTTCTCTCTCTTTAACGATATTTTATCCGAGATAAAATATCTCTGTAATTAATCCCAGATTAATTTTCTCTCTCATCGAATTAATCCCAGATTAATTAAAGTGCGAGTCATACGTCATCGGTGAATCTTCAGGAACCGACCCATGAGATCTCCGGATATGTTGGCAGTAAATACGGTCGTTGGACTATCCGAACACGTAAGTACCTCGTACTACGTTTATACCGATTTACAAGACAAGGTTGGCTTCTAGCAAAGCGCTATTTCTACCCAATTCTCCAGAAATATTCTTACAGGAATATATATAGATCTGTATCAAGCGTAGTATACCGTAGTATTGTGCATATCGGCCCAGTATCGGATAGTAACGTGCTAGGGCTGGGGCTGGATAAGTGTCTGCCCCTTCCGAAGCACATGTCGGATGTATGGTAACTAGTCTCTATAATCGGATATGCATGACCTAGTCATAATATCCCGATGGTTGCGCAACACTTAAGAGCACTAATACCGTATCCTGCGTGACATCATCTCCACTATGACTGAAGTGAAACTTCTGTCTTGACATCACACCCAATACACTACGACTCTCTGATAAACCCAGAAGTGGTGTACGCAGAACCAGTTAAAGCCCTGTACCACCAAGACCAAAGTCTATCGATTATCGTAAGTATTAGCGATGTAAGTCTCAGGTTAAGACTTTACACACCTACCTTGATTTCGGCCTCCCATAGACACATAGTCATAATACCAATGGGATTCCGAAGGGTCTATCCAGAGCGAAGCTGTTTCCCGTACCATCGGTGAAACACGACCTCCTATCGCACTCGCATAAGTATCCAATACTTATATATATGAGAACTATGCCGTTGTGCCCTCACAACGCACACAAGTGCAATACTAGCCTATTCCGCATTATCGATGTCCAGTCTCGATAATACTCTGGCTAGGGATATTTAATGATTAATCCTTCGGGGACTGATATTGTCTCATATCATTCTCAGTCCAGGAACTAATCATAGGGACCTCTCTTCATTTATATATCTATGGTGATCTAATCACAAATGATGAGAGTGCAATTTCCTTGTCACATAGTTAATTTGCTACAACAACACAATGATCTGTGCAAATAGTGACGCTATGGGTCATTTTGTCCAACAATTACAACTTTAGTAATGAACACTTATAACTATTTACATGCATATTCTTTGCTAAACAAACTACATGCTACATGATATTCTCTGACAATGACTAGGCTTAACTCTGACTCAACTTGGTGGACCAAACCCTCTAGTGGGTGCAATCAGTATCCATCCTCTCGAGCTCGTCCTCCAAAAACCTGCAAAATAAAAGTACTGGGGGGAAATTAGATCGTTTGAACGATCTAAGTGAGTGGACGGTTTTGTAATTAAAACTGAAATACTTTGAGAAACTCAAGTTTTAAAAACAAATTTGAATCTTTTTTGAAAACTTGTCATTCCTGAAAGCGATTCTCTTTCTGAAAACCTTTGTGAAAATCTTTTCTGAAAGTTTATGTAAAATTGATGTTTGTGAAAACTTTCCTTTCTAGAAAACTTCACTCTAGAAATCTATTTATGAAATCTGCTTTTGAAAATCGGGTTCTGAAAACCTGTAACTGAAAACTTGTTTTGTAAATCTCTATCTGTCTTTGAAAAACTTGACGTATAGGGGCGTTACGTATCGTCGTCCCCCCATACGCCTAACTAGGCTAGGAATGCAAATCCATGACTTTGAGGCGTTACATATCGTCGTCCCCAAAGCATGCCACTCACGTCCCTTAAACTAGTGGTCTTGGGGCGTTACATATCGTCGTCCCCCAAGCCACTAAACTAGAACTGAGGGTGTGGATCTATGCTACTATCCAAGCTCTGAAAACTAAGATCTGGAGGCCTTACGTATCGTCATCCCCCCAGTCCTCTACATGTGCACATGTGCTCTCCATCAATTCTATAACTGAATTGAGTTACATACTGAGGTGGGTTTTTCCCTCATGCCTCAAAGAAAAAAACCAGAGTTTGAAAACATTTATGTCTCAAATGTAACTTATAAAATGATCTTTCAGAAAATAACTACAATAAAATCAACTAACGCCCTAAAAGTGTAAAAGTAAATCTGATAAAGAAATTAACATAATAAAAGTCATCTTTAAAGACAAATGTCCACTCACAGATTTGAAGTTCCGCTAGCACAATGTCACTTTACCGAAATATTTTGTGGTTCCTGCGATGACTTCCAATAGACAATTTAATTAGAATTCATGTCGTATGATACATTCCGAAATTATCGTCGTTATATGATGATCTACATTTGTGCTATAGTAACTCACTTGTATTTAGGATGATACGAAGCCTTTCGGGTGGCCTCTAATATTCTGGGTTAAAACTAGATTGGCTAAAATTTTATCCTGAGAAATGGTCACGCATCGCGACGTACAAGCTTGGGCGTCGCGATGCGGCCTGGAGAAGGCCGAAACAGAGAGCTGATTTTTGGTTCGCGTCGCGACGATAGTCCACGTGCGTCGTGATGTGGCCGGCATAATCATACATGTATAACGCAAGCGCACGTATCGTTCAAGTAGAATAAATTTATCGATCTCATGAGGACTTAATACCTAAGCTATTAATTTATGAAGCCAAATTTTTACGAGTATCTAATAGATTGGTTGGTGATTGGATGGTGACTTAAAACTTAAAACAAGTAAATTAAACAACACAAAAGTAAATTAAAGGAGAATTCCATATTATTAAACTATCCAGGGTTGTGAATCCTTCCAATATCTTTCAAAGATGAAGTCGTTATCTCATGTTTGTGTAATATATTGGTTTACTAACCTGGAACATGAAATTATGCAAAAGCCTCTGTCGATGGTCAGATGCAAATATCATGTTGGGAAGCGGCCGCGAGTGTGCAGCAAAAAAATAAATAATTAAAATTATGATGCCGCTTTCCATTTGCCTAATACCCATTTATTTTGATTATTCTACAAGCCTAGGCATGTTACTATATATTCTAAGCATAAAACTAATGAAACATGCAAAGAACATAAACCTAAACATGATAACTACCATAAGAACTCTAATTAAAATAAAGAATGAAAAAGACTTACTTGAACCGTAGACTCATTCAGTCCTCCCTCCAATCTACAAGCTTTTCTCGAACTCAGCAAGCTTTTCCACGTTCCAAAGAGCCACCCAAGTGTGTGGCCTCCAAAGATGCACACACCAAAGCCAAAACTCAACGGCAAGACTACACCTTGAGTGCACGGGTATTTTGCGCTTGGTCCTAGCCTAGGCAAATACCTCAAAAATTTTAACTCGAGGTTCCTCTAGTCAATTAGACTTAAGGATCCTCAAAATCAGTGGCTTACTCTTAAAACTTTAGAGTTGCTCACTTATATAAACCCAAGATTTGAAAGGTTTGGTGCAAAAATTTGTGAAGAATTCTTTGGGTTTATATAGTGCTCCAAAGATAACAAAATTAATTAAGAATCCGATGTGGGATAAAAGCCAATTTAATCTTAGCAATTGGATCTTAATTTAGTGGTTTAATGAGATTATAAAATCCTAATAAGATTTTGGGCCGAATTGGAATTCAAAACAAATAACAAAATTAAATAAAAAAAATATTTTTTTATTCACGCGTTACTATTCACACCGTACTATTCAGGTATTACTATTCACGTGAATTGTAATTTTTTTTATATCTATTTATTCCAATTCCCAAAGTACCCTTATCGTCATTCACCAATCCCTAAGCCATTATGGAACTTCATAAATGATCTGTTCAATAATTAAACACATTGAACCATTTATGAACAATTCCTACAACAATCATATATACTGTTAAATATGTACTGTGCACTGTTAACCATTGATTTCGACTTTATTGTGTGTGGCCTTTTGGGTTCCCCTCAAGTTGGACATCAAATGAATCGTGATAATTTAATCGAACATAAATTATCCTCCGATCAGATGGTCGTTTGATTTCAATGACCAAGGTTGACATCTAGCAATATGCCAAGGCCCCCAAATGAGAAGGAAAGATATATATACACATTCTGTATGCGATTTACATATGATACGGTCCCTCGCCTCACTGTATCCCCACCTATTGACCTGTGGTACGGAAAGTGTCTACCCATATGGTCAAAGGTATGATGTTGATAGTGTCATGAATCGTGCTAACCCAAGAATCTCACATGATTCTTCCGCTGTGGCTACAGTCTCAAGCACTGATCACACATATCAACCCGCGAACTGGAATACTACTCTTATAAGAATATATTATCCGAGAGAGTGGTGATTCTCTGTTGTATCTTTACAAACTTCATGTGTTTCAAAAAATGACCCAATCATACCCTTATTACCGGATATTTTGAACCGGGGAAGGAGAATATCAAAGTTATTTGATCCACACATAAGATTGTAAAGACCTCAAGTCTATGGACTAGTCATATAATCAACACATGAAAGTTCACACAGACACATGGGATAAACACTCCATATGAAAACTTTCGGTGGTCAATTCGATGGACACGAGCAACTCATGCATCCATGTGATACACCAAGCGAACGGATCTCCGCTAGTAGCCTATGAGATCGGCTACCCCACTTAAGGGCGGATCATATCATCATGCTAGTCTCTCCGCTTTATAAACTCCCAGATTATTCACAAAACTATGACTATGAACATTTAAGAGTAATGATTCTCATAAGGCGTGGAATCCATCGTCTTATTACTCCGAGGGCTTTATTACAGTGTTGATGATTCATATAAGTTATGTAAGACACGTATAATAAAGATTGTCATTTTATTAATTATTGAAAATATTACAAATACATGTACATATAGCCCATCCACAAGTTGGGTATAGGGCATATCCTTAACATATCCAATGTAACCCAATTAATCATATGTCTATGTCAACCAAGTTACCTGAATTCATTAAGATTAAGTTCCAATTATGGCTACCCCCGCCCGACATGTATATGTCTATCCTGTAAGGAAATCTGTTAAAGGGTTATCTATCCTCAAGGAAGATCGTGGGCTATTAAGTCTAAGGCTGAAACCTAAAATTCCCTTGTCAAGTTTATTTTAATTTTACCACATCAATCTTATTAATGGCCAGTTAACAAGAAGCATTAAGCTTAAAACTTAATAAATAAACCTTTATATTACCCAAACTATAAAATAACCCCTTATAAACCGGTGACATTGGAAATCATCACAACCCCAGATAACAGGTTTAGTTACTACACATATCTAAGACTAGTAAAAGATTAAATAAAGTAAATGCTGGAGATTAAAAAAGTAAATAAAACAGTAAAGAAAATGCTGGGGGTTAGATGATCCACTTTTATTACTTCTATTTTAGATATCTCCTTTATTATAATATATAAACTTTGCGTGATATTACCAACCGACCATATAGGCGGTATCCTGATTAAGTCAATTTTATAATTAATTCCAACCGACCATACAGGCGGTATCTATGTTTAGTCATGTTAAAACCAATTTTATTAAGTCCAACCGACCATAAAGGCGGTATCCCATTAAGTCAGGTTTTAAATAGTTTATATATTATAATTAAGGGAGATTAATCTAAATATTAGTAATAAAAGCTTTACCTTTCACCCCAGCAGAGAGGAGTTACCTACTCATACTGAAAAATAAAATAAGGACTGAAAAGTAAAGAAAGAAACAACTATTGTGAAAAGTGAATAAATTAAATATAGAAAGCTGTAAATAAATAAGCAAGATACAATCTTCTTAGTATTCTTAAGGAATTCCTTGGAAGAAAGTATGAGTTTACAACTGAAATTCGGCCTCAATTTATAGGCAAAACTTGGCTCCTCGCTTCGCGATGTGCCATTGATGTTGGACGCGTGGCACAGGCTTCACGGAGATGGTGACACGTGGCGTCAGTAGAATTATTAGCTCAATCATTAGCTTGGCATCGCGACGCGTAAAGTTGGTGCGTGTCGTGACGCTGACATCAGCATTGACGCGTGTCGATGATGACTGTCGGCAACATGTGATGGTGGCACGTGTCCGGTGCACGTTAGCAGTCTTCGGCTCACGTTAGCAGATGCCGCATTTTAGCACGGCGTATTTTAGTAAACGACGTATTTTAGCAGGAAATTTATATTTTTGCCCTTTTGTCCATTTTTCACTATTTTGGCCCCGAATTCATTCCAGAGAGTCCTGTTATTTTATTTTTGTACAAAATACCACAAAACACATCAAAATATTCACAAAACTCAAGAAACTATACAAAATATTAAGTCAAATGAGTGGGAAATAGTGATCTATTTACCACTCATCACGACGCGTGCATCAAAGAATCGAATTTGGCTTATTTTTCCAAATGTGTCGCGACGCGAGGTCCATGGCGTCATGACGCGAGGCCAGTTTCAGGGCCTAACTTACACTTTTCAACTCCATACTCAAGAAATCCTCACACTTTTAATCTAAGACCAACACATAGACACTTTTCAACCTCAAAATTCATCTCATATCACCACGATACACCAACCATTATCTAGAATTCTAAGATCACCAAGCATAATTCCTCAATTATATTCATACCCTCATAATCCTCATCACATGTTTATAACTTCCAAACATTACCCAAAATACATGTTACCAACTCTATCAAAGCCAATTATACAATTTCCTTTGCTAGGGTAAAGTAAGGTGCAAATTGGGGCTCCAACAATTCAATCTTAAAATTGAAAAATAGAAGATGAAAGTGATAAGGAACTTACTTCGCATAAGATGGATTTGATTTCATCACTTGTTGCTTCCAAAATTAGCTTGAAATTTGAGAAAATAATTTGAAGAATTCTCTCCTCACCACTCACGTTTTTGAAGTTGAAGAAGATGGTGAATAATGTGCTATATATAGACAAAGGAGAGTTGATTTTTTGATGGAGTGAATGGTTGAGATTATGCCACATCACCCATTTCTAGTAAATTCTCGAAATTACTGTAGCAGCCGTGGAAATTGCGAGTTTTGACTTATTTCCGGTCCGAATTTGGAAAACAGTTCAATGCAGAAGTTGTAGCTCCGGTCTAAGCTTTCTGAGGATATAAAATTCATAAAATTGGAGATCGTACGACAACATACGACCCAATTACTAAAGGTTATTCAAGGTGGGACGTAAGCTAAGTTCTGTGTCGAAATTTCAAGAAATCTTCTAAATACCTCCGAAATACAATAGTTTCTAGGCTATGGTAACGTACAAGTTGTCGACTAATGGGGTATGTTTCAAGGGCCGTATAGGAAGGAGGAAGTCAAGTTTTGGGATTCATCTCAAAACCTTTGGCCGAGGTGAATCTTATAGGACCATCAAACAAAGATGAATGCATCGTGTCAGGTATGCTGAACGACTTGTTGAAATGATTAACCGTGCTGATGCTTTTATTGCTTTGCCAGGTGGCTTGGGCACAATGGAGGGAATTTTTACAGTGCTATCTTGGCGAACTTGAACATACACCAGAAGCCAATTGGATTGTTTAACGTTGATGGATTTTATGACCTTCTTTGTGTGTTTCTTGATGATGCCCGGAGAAATGGGTTCATTTCAAAACCTGTAAAAGATATTCTCTTCACTGCCAGAACAACCCATGATTTAATTGAAAATTTTTTAGCCTTTGAACCACAAATTGACCCTATCATTTACAAGATAAACTGGTCCAATAATGATCGTGGTAAGAAACGTCAGATAAATCTGGATAATAACCTTTAATTTTCTTTTTAGACGTAGAATTCCAGCTAACCAAATACTGTTTTCTAAACTTTTTTTTCTTCTTTTTAGACATTGGGGACAATGTCTCAGTTAGGTTTGGGGGAGGGGAATAGTTAACTAGTATCTTATTTTTATTTTTTCGTTGTGTTATTTTTGCTTGGGTTTTAGTCAAAAATTTTCCAAAAATGAAAAAAAAATTATTTTGTGTTTTTATGTTTTTAACTTGACTAACCAGGTGGAAATTGGGTTTTGAGATAGCTGTGTAAGGAATTTCTACTCCTGAGACGTATCTTAACCTATTTCGTAACAAGTTAATTTTTGTTTATTTCCTTTTGAATTATTTAAATTTGTGAATTCTCCATAATAGTGACTAAATTGGATCTTCATATTCTCAGTTGACAGGTATTATCAACATGCATGGTAACATACAGACATGAGTTGTAAGTGAAATGTTTGTAATATTCAGTGCTCTAGTTTATTGGAGGAAGCATCTCAAAGCGATGGAATAAAAAAATTTATATATAAATAATTAACCATGTTTTTACTTAGTAACTGAACATCTTGCGTCAGTAAGCATTGATTTTTCACGTCAAACGGAAAAACTCGAGTTAATAATAATAAAGTTTCTACTTAGTAACCAGGAGTCTTGCCTCAGTAAGCAGAGATTGTTCACGTCAAACGGTAGAACCTTTAAACATTTGAGATATGACTAATTAAGTCCGTAGGGGTTTCTTAACACCTAGTGCCCTAAAGCCAACTAGGTTGGGAGTCACTGGCCCAAAGCTAGCTATATGGATTGAAGATGATATATATATATATATATATTAAAAAAAACAGAAAAAAATTTCATTGCTAAAAAATTGTGAATTTTGATATAACTTTAGCACGAAAATATTATTCTCTTTTCAACTACACTTATGAATATTGTGGGCATAATGATTTGATTAATACCTTGTTGGTTGTGTATATGGAGAATGGTAAAAATAATCGGAGAATTTACTTATTTGGTAATTTAGAAAGAAAGAAAACATCTATTTACTTGGATAAGAATTTCACTTGTTTAGTCACTAACTTGTTTTCTGTGCTTGATTTTACATTTGATTGACGTTTGTGGATATCGTCGTTGTAAGCCCTCACGAGACTACAACTCATCCACTAGGGACACCTAGGGGTTTAAAGGCTTGTTGCATACGCTAAATGCAACTGTGATCCCTACTAAAGTGGCTTAGTTTAATTTTATTTTAAAGTTGTTTATTGTATTTTATTTTATTTTTTGCTCGAGGACTAGCAAAATGTTAGGTTTGAGGTGTGATAAGCGGAAAATATATCAATATTTACTGCCGTTTTTACTTAATATTTTGTATAGTTTCTCTAGATTTGTGAATATTTTGACGTGTTTTGTGATATTTTGTAGAAAAATAAGATTTTAGGACTCACTGGAATCAAATCAGGGCCAAAACAACAAAAACGGACAAAAAGGGCAAAATTAGAATTTCGCATCGCGACGCGCACACTCTCTGCATCGTGACGCGCTACAATTATTGAGCTGTGGTTACTTGTCATCACCAAATCACCACGTCATCGCGTGCGTCATCTTTACATCATCATGACGTCAACCAATAATTCAGCTTGATGACACGTCATCACTTACGTCAACATGACGTCAGCACAATAATTCACTCTACCCACACGCGTCATTCCTTGCGTCAGCATGATATCATCATCACGACGTACAAACCTTCACATTTCGCGACACCGAGCCAATAATTTTATCGACAGCCACGTGTCATCATCTTGTCAAAGCCGCATACACGTGTCACGAATCAACGGCACGTCGCGACGCGCAAGGAAAAATTTTTGCCTATAAATTGAGGCTGAATTCATTTGAAATTTTCATACCTTATTCTGGGGATTTCCTTAAGAATACTAAGAAGATTTTATCTTGTTTATTTATTTACAGATTTCTTGTATTTAATTTTTATTTTAAGTAATAGATCTTTCTTTATTTTACTTTAAAGTATGAGTAGGTAACTTCCCTCTGCTGGGGTGAAAGGTAAAACTTTTATTATTATAATTTTGATTAATCTCCCTTAGTTATAATATATAAACTATCTTAAAACCTAACTTAATGGGATACCGCCTTTATGGTCGGTTGGACTTAATTAAATTGATTTTAACCTGACTTAGTTTGATACCGCCTTTATGGTCGGTTGGAATTAATCAAAAATTTGACTTGATCAGGATACCGCCTATATGGTTGGTTGGTAATATCATGCAAGTTTATATATTATAAGGGAGATTTCTAAATTAGAAGTAATAAAAATGGATACTCTAACCCCAACATTTTATTTTATTGTTAATTTTATCTTTTTAATTTCCAAGTTTTATTTATGTTGTTTTCTTTATTTTCGTCTTTAATAATCCTAGATATGTGTGGTAACTAAAATCTGTATCTAGGGTTGTGATGAATTGCAATATCACCGATTTATAAGTTGGTTATTTTATGTCTTCGGTAATATATTGGTTTATTTATTGAGTCTTAGTCTTAATGCTTCTTATTAACTGGCCATTAATAAGATTGATTTGGTAAACTTAAAATGAACTTGGAAAAGAGATTTTAGGATTAGCCTTAGACTCAATAGCTCACGATCTCACCTTGGGGTAAATGTCTCTTAGGTGGATTTCCTTACATGATATGAATATACCTGTCGGGCGACGCTGTTCCAGGCTCACGGCCATGTCGGGAGTACGGAGTAGTCCGTGGGGGACTAAACCGGAGAATAAAGGAGTCGCCACCCAGTGTGAACTGGGAAATGATTTAAGGCCGCACTCACTCGTCGCAAGGGAATACCTCAAACCGTTGGGTTCAGAATTGTCCCTTACTTATGCCACTTGTAATGAGTGGATTTGTGCAATTTTAACCAAGTCTACGCAACATACATTTGCAAAAGTAATCTATATCTAAATTCATATAGGGCCTAAATCTAAGTTTGCATGCATAAAAAATAAGTCGGAATAGCGGTAAATACACAACTCATGAATACTTAAAATTAACACATGCGGAAGCATAGATAAATCATGCATAAACTAAATAACATACTTAAACGACTAAATCATGCTTAGAAAAATAAATAACATATTAAACGACTGAATCATGCTTAGACACATGTGGAAATATAGATAAATCATGAGGAAGCATAGTAAATAACAGACTAAACGACTAAATCATACTTAGAAAAATAAATAACATATGCCCTCAGGTCTAACCTCTTAAGTCGTCTCTTGGAAGTGCATTTCGCGGTTGTCAGAAGGGTTAACGCTCCGTAACTTTTCCGATTTACTGGTTTTCAGTTTTCCTTCGTTGCTTCACTATTTCGGGCTGCTGTTTGGTCACTGTTTCTGCGATATTTAGGCAGTGTTTCGGGGCAGATTTTTCGGTGATAAATGGGCAGATTTTCTTGACAGTTTTGCGAGTTTTTTAGGTAGTTTACTGGGCAGTTTCGGAGGTCAAAACAGTGCGGTTTTGTGGCTGTTTCGGTGGTCAAAACTGTGCAGTTTTGCAGGTGTAGTTTGCAGGTTTTTAGTGCAATTTTTGTGCAGTTTTTACGGTATTTCAGAGGCAGTTTTTAGGCAGTTTTCGGTGGTGTTTTAAGGGCAGTCTTCAGGGGTACAGTGGTGTGAATTTGAGGGGCTATTTCAGGGGTATTGGCATGAATTTCAGGGGCTGATTTGAAGAGGAAGTGGCGTGAGGTTGATGGACTGTTTCAGGGGTATTGGCGTGAATTTCAGGGGGTGATTTGGGGAGGCAGTGGCGTGAGTCAGGGGCTGATTTTGATGGGGCCTTGGGCGTGAGTTAGGGGATGATTTTATGGCAGTGTTTAGGCGTGTAAGGAGGGGGTGGTTGAGGGCAGTTTTATGTGTGAGATTGAGGGCAATTCACCTGTTGTTTGTTACGGCAATGGAGATGAGCTTGAGGGTTCTTGAGCATGAATAGCTAGAGAGGAGAAGGGAGTTTTTTGTGTTGTATATGTGCTAGTGGAAGAATGGTTGGATTTTGGGTTCTTTTTATAGGCAAAGGTTGGTGCATTAATGGGTAGGCTATTGTTGGTGGATGCTATTAATTAGCATGTGGCTATTAGGGTCAATGGGCGTGGGGTTGGTTTGGTGTAGGATTGATGTGTTGTGTTTGACTTGGAGGGGGGAGGCTATTTATTGGGAGGCTATTGGTGGAGGCTATTAAATGGCTTGAATAAGTTGGTGGAGGGGTGGCTTTGTTGTTAATGGGCGTGGGGTAGGTCTCTTGGTGGGCTTGGTGTGTGATTTGGTTTGGTTTTGTGGGCTTAGTGTTTTAGTGGGCTTAGTGTGGGTTGCGGGGGTTTTAGGCCGAGGCTAACAGTTAAAACAGAGGTTCGACGAGCAAACCCGAGGCTAGGCAAACAAATTAAATCCAACGAGGTATTGATTCTTGAATTTTCCCTTCCGATGTCCGTTTCCCACGACTTCCGCAACTTAAAAGGTAGTGCCTCCGCACGAGGCTCATCATTGGGACTTATATGCCAAAATGCAGTGCCTACAATCGCCCCCACTTTGATGGGACTTGTGCAGTGTGTGACAATGACAATTCTATCAAAGTCATGCAATGCATTTTTACCTACCTGGATCGCCAGCTGCCACCTGACTCGCATGTTGCTTCGAACTATGTTAATGATGCAGTGGGCCTCGACCCTAGGATTCATCCCCAAACTACAACTGATGTGTGGGCCTTGACCCTGGGACGTATCCCAAAATTGATGATGGTGTGGGCCTCAAGCTGTGCTCTATTCCCGGAGCGCCATTCCCGGCTTGTTCATTCTCGAACCTTGCTCCATCCTCGGAGTGCCATTCCCGGCTTGTTCATTCCTGAACATTACTCCATTCTCGAAGTGCCATTCTCAGCTTGTTCATTCCCGAACCTTGCTCCATTCTCGGAGTGCCATTCTCAGCTTGTTCATTCCCGAACCTTGCTCCATTCTCGGAGTGCCATTCTCGGCTTGTTCATTCCCGAACCGTGCTCCATTCTCGGAGTGACATTCCCGACATGTTCATTCTCGAACCTTGCTCCATTATCGGAGTGCCATTCCCCGCTTGTTCATTCCCGAACCTTGCTCAATTCTTGGAGTGCCATTCCCAGCTTGTTCGTTCCCGAACCTTGCTCCATTCTCGGAGTGCAATTCCCAGCTTGTTCATTCCCGAACCTTGCTCCATTCTCGGAGTGTCATTCCCGGCTTGTTCATTCCCAAACCGTGCTCCATTCTTGGAGTGCCATTCCCGGCTTGTTCATTCTCGAACCTTGCTCCATTCTCGGAGTGCCATTCCCGACTTGTTCATTCCCGAACCTTGCTCTATTCTCGGAGTGCCATTCTCGGCTTGTTCATTCCCAAACCGTGCTCCATTCTCGAAGTGCCATTCCCGGCATGTTCATTACCGAACCTTGCTTCATTCTTGGAGTGCCATTCTCGGCTTATTCATTCCCGAACCGTGCTCCATTCTGAGAGTGCCATTCTCGGCTTGTTCATTCCCGAACCGAGCTCCATTCTCGGAGTGCCATTCCCGGATTCTGATGATGTGTGGGTTTCAACCCTGGGACTCATCCCCAAAACAGATACTGATGTGGGCCTCGACCCTGGGACTCATCCCAAAGATTGATACTGATGTGGGCCTCGACCCTAGGACTCATCCCCAAAACTGACTGGTGATGTGGGCCTCAACCCTGGGACGCATCCCCAAAACTGCTGATGATGTGGCCTCAATCCTGGGACGCATCCCCAAAACTGATATTGATGATGATGTGCGCCTCAACCCTGGGACTCATCCCCAAAACTGATATTGGTGCTGATGGTTCATTCCCGAACCGTGCTATATGAGAAAGGGTAGACTGGTCGCCCCCAGTCTCGATTCATCTTTTTATCCTTTCGCTTCATTCATTAGTTCAAGGTAGATCTCCTGATGTGATGTTGCATATCGACATATTGTATTGTCTCTCACGAGATGATCTTGATAGCTAAACATATTTTTATCCTCAACGAATGTTTCATGTCGAAACCAAAGAACCTTCAAAGTACTTAATACACTCAAATACAATTGTCTAAATGAGTGATCTGAACTAGACTCCTAGTGTGTGTGTGCCAAGGCTCTTTTGGAATTTAATCATTAAGTAAGCCAACTCGATGATTTCATCTCGGAGAATTGGATCAGTGGGTCTAACCAACCTAGACGTCTTGTTCATACTCTGTGATTACTTCCTCGTACTCAACATGATATGGTTTTTTTTTTCTTTTGTCTCTTTCTTTTCTTTCTTTTTATTTTTGAACTTTTCTTTTTCTTTTTTCTCTTTCTCTTTTCTTTCTTTCTCTTTTTTTCGACACACCTACCATTTAAGGTAGCATTTCTCCTCATGGTGGTCCTAATACTCGCCCATGGGTAGCTTCACACTTATCGGTTATAGGTGGTCTATTTTTTTTTCTTTTCTTAACAGAGACTTTTTTTTTGTTTCCAACCATATCATATATCGTAGCATAAGTAAACCAGGATGGACATCTAGGCAAACGGTCATTCACTGATCCGCCATCTCTTCAACTAGTCATCTTGCCGACTACGCAGGCTTCTACTGCTAAGATCCTGTAATCAAGTGCTCGCGAGTCCAGCCGAGATCAACCACTCAGAATACCGGATGAGAGCACATCTCACACTTATCGTTTCTAAGGTTTCTCCCTCCAGTAAACAATGTCATCACTGGACATATTGTTGGATTCTATTAAGGTCCCAAGATCAATAATAAGCATGAATCAAGTGCGAATACATATAGAAGAAGTTACAGAATACTCACATCGATCGGTTAGCGACGTGGAGGCAACAAAATCAACTTTCTGCCTTCTGTTCACTGTCCAACGGCGTAGCATCCAAGCTCACTGTTTTGGCCTTCGTTTGGGTCCTTCGTCAAGCTCCGAGCTTCGTCGAATGGTTCCCGGCTCATGGGTGGACTTCCCTTTCACCTTCGCATGTCTCGTAAGTGTGCTAGCACTTGTGATTTTGCCACAAAATCACACTCTTTGCTTCCCTCACTGCTCGACAAAAACAGAAGAAAAACCCACTGGTTTGGGCGTGAAGAGTAGAGAGAAATGAAGAGAGAGAATGTTTTTGGTTTGAGAAATTTATGTATCTTATACATATGTAATTTTCACTTGAATTTGGCTTTCAAAAAGAAAACCATTAAAGCCATAAATGGCACCAACCACACACACTTCCATCAATCATGAATAGTGAAAGACATCCATCACTGGATTGACGAATGATATGACGCTAGATGCGACTAGCAATTTGACGATTGATTTGATTTGCGTGCCGCACTCGAATTCGAAATGCGAATGCGCTCGCAAATAATCTCGGGCTCAGGTTTGCTAATTTCAAATTAACAAATTTTTCGTTGCGTCGTAATTAAATGATTACGCCTAGCGAAGTCACTATTCACGTCGCTAACGAATTAATTCTAAATTAACTCGTTCGCCGGAATTAAAATCTAATTTTAATTCTGCGTCGAAATCCAATTTATGTTTAATATATCAAATATATTAATTTCTCGATTAATTCCAAATTAATCGTTATCTCTCTTTTAATGATATTTTATCCCAGATAAAATATCTCCATAATTAATCCCAGATTAACTTTCTCTCTCTTCTAATTAATCCCAGATTAATTTAGAGTGCGAGTTATACGTCATCGGTGAATCTTTCGGAAGCGACCCATGAGATCCCCGGATATGTTGGCAGTAAATTCGGCCGTCGGACTATCCTAACACGTAAGTACCTAGTACTACGTTTATACCGATTTACAAGACAAGGTTGGCCTCTAGTAAAGCGCCATGCCTACCCAATTCTCCGGAAATATCATTACAGGAATAAAGGATCTGTATCAAGCGTAGTATACGTAGTATTGCGTATTTCTGTCCAGTATCGAATGATCACGTGCTAGGCCTGGGGCTGGAATTGTGTCTGCCCCGTACGAAGCACATATCAGATGTCTTGTGACTAGTCTCGATAATCGGATAAACCTGACCTTGTCATTTTATCCCGATAGCTGCAGTATTTAATAGAACCAATCCCGTATCCTACGTGACCATCATCTCCATATGACTGGAGTGACACTTCCATCTTGACATCACACCCAATACACTACGATTCTCAATATATCCAGTATTGGCGAACACAGAACCTGTTAAAGCCCTGGACAACCTCAACCAAAGTATATTGATTGTCGCAAGTATTAGCGGTGCAAGTCTCAGGTTAAGACCAAATACACCTACCCTAATTTCGGATTTCCATAGACACATAGTCATACTACCAATGGAATTCCGAGGGGGTCTATCCAGAGCGAAGCTGTTTCCCGTACCATCGGTAAAACATAACCTCCTATTACACATGCATGAGTATCATATATCCAAATATATGAGAACTATGCCGTTGTGCCCTTACAACGCGCACAAATGTAATACTAGTCTTTTACGTATTTATCGATGTCCAATCTCGATAATACTCTGACTAGGGATTTTTAATGATTTATCCTTCGTGGACTGATACTGTCTCATATCATTCTCCGTCCAGGAACAAATCATAGGGACCTCTCATCATTTATACATCTAGGTGATCTAATCACAAATGATAAGAGTGCAATCTCCTTTGTCACATAGTTAATTTGTACAACAAAACACCATGATCTGTACAAATAGTGACGTTATGGGTCATAATTGTCCAACAATCTCCCACTTGGCCTATAGCCAGTCACTGGAGTGTTTGACACCCGAACTATGTACGGTTGGCTCAAACTGCTGAGAAATGCATTCGTCAGCGGATTTGCATGATTATCAACTGACGCGATTTATTCGATCATCACATCGCCACGATGTATGATCCGAACGAATCAGATGAATATCGAAGTATGTATCTGGATCGTTGATGAGACCATTAATTCTTTAGCATGTGCTGACGCCTAGCTCAGCTGCTAACAGAACTATATCTAATCTAATTAGATTTGTTTATCGACCTAGAAGGCTTCTATAGCCGCCTCAGCTGCAGCAATAACCCACATTTATTGTTTATTCGGTAACAGTATCTTGCTTGGAAGATTTCCAGCTCACTGTTCCGTTATTCAAACTGTATAGTACCGTTTGTGACTTATAGTCGTCTTTATTGGTTAGGAAACTTGCAACAGTGATCCGAGTCACTTCAAGTTTTCCATCTCCATTGTTTAAGACAGCATCATTAGTTCTCTAAGATACTAACGGATGTTCTTAACATCAATCCAGTGACTATCACTCGGATTGGCCTGTTTATGAATCCATATGCTCAAAGCGTACATTTTTCAATGTACGAGTTCTCAGAGAGTTTTTCTCGAAAGCCAAGCTTTCACCGATTGTTTTTATGGGAATATCATTTCCAAGAAATGACATATTATCATTATTTATAGGACAGCCACTGTCAGTGCGCTCCCACTAACCTCTTATATACACAAGAATCTTTTCATTTTGAATTAAGTCATAAACTATTATGATTTCATCAAAACGATAATTCTAAGAATCTAATGCTTGCTTCAATCCAAACAAGGATCGAATAACCTGCAAACCTTGTTTGCTAGTTTTGGTACGAAAAAATCGACAGGATGTTGTAAACATCCTCCGAAAGGTTTCCTTTTCAGGAAAGCGATTTTCCGTTAAGCTGACATATTTCATAAATGAAACATGCAGCTTTAGCAAGCACTATCCAAATGGATTTACCGTGGCAACAGGTAAAAGGTTGAATCGTAATCAACACAATGTTGATAACGATACCTTTTCGCTAAAAGCCTAGCTTTATACGTTGGTATGTTTCTATCCATGTATGTCTTCCTTGAAGACTTATATAGTACCAGTAGGCAAAATGCCTTGTGGTACATCAACTAGTATCCAAACTTGTTGATATACATGGAATCCATTTCGGATTCATGACACTTTGTCATAATAAGGAGTCAATACCTTGTATCCCTTCCTCATACGTAGTCAGTTGATATACCTCAATAAGATAGACATCTTTATGAGGTGAGATCAGAAACCATACCCCAGGTTGTTTTCTGACTCTCTCCGACCTACGCGGTTCTTGTGTATTCGAAGATTATTGGTAATAGTTTCATCCTTGATGAACTATTTATGTTCCATTAAGATTCGGTGCCTTGAACAGTATTACTCCGATTTTCATCGAGTTTTACCATCCTCCCACTTACCACTGCATATCGGTATTCCTCTTAGGAAAACCACATGGCGAGCAACAATCTCATTATTCTCAAGTGAGTTGTATAAGTACAATACTTTGGTATCCCTAGGATAACCTACAATTGGCACTTATCCAATTTGGGTTTTAGTTTGGTATCATCCAAACATACCTAGCATACCCAAATTGGCACTTATCCACTTATGTTATTCACATCTAATGTGTATATCTCAATATCATCCTTATATAATAAAACACTTTAGTGTTCTAGAATATAAAGGTTCACCCGCAGCGGGTTAAACACTGATATGGAGATAATGTATCTAGTTAAACTAGTTATATAATAACAGTTTCCTAATCCTGCTCATAGCAGATTCGGAACATCAATATATATTTATGTATCACACTAAGTATTTAAAATCCAATTTTAATACTAGTAGTGAACATAATGTTGACAAACATATTTAAAGTCAGAGCCTTGCTCGTCTTCAATTCCTTCATGTCTGCTTTATCCAAACAGCAGTCACGCTTCCGGGATCCTGTTTGCCACATTTTAGGCAGACATTTTGGGATATATCCTTTATCTTCCATAAGATTATAATGATTTTGCCTTTTCTAGTTTCAACACTCCAGAAGCCTTTGGCCAAGCCTTGGCCTTCTAGAATATCGAAGTAAGGTGCGACTAGCGCTACTTGTCTTATTGCAAATTTGACTTTATCTCATTGAGAATAGTCATTTACTCTCCAAGAGTTATTAATTGTAATTTAGTACTTCTAAAATCTAAGTATAGATTTATGAAGATCCTTCAATTTCTTTATCATACTTTAAGGATCTAATCCTTAGTTCTGATTCAGAAATTAAGGAGTCTACTGCGACAAGCTTAATGGATTAAGCATTAAGTTATCATCACATAAATCTTCCCAAGATTATGCTCTACTATTTGCTTAACTCCGGGCTTAGGCATAATATATATTTATCAAATAAAATAACTTATTATTTTCCAGGACCATCCTGAAATTTATTCCCAATTTGAAAATTAAACCATTTAAATACATTTTCCCTAGGATTATGTTTTAAATGTCAATCTTTCAATTATATCTTGATTTTAATAGTCCAACTATTTAATCAACGATTTAGGTACTATTTATTATAATGATTACAATAGTCCAACTATTTAACCAACTATAATTTAATAGATTAAAATCAATTATATTGATTACTATAATCCAATTATAAAATCAACTATAAATGAATAGTTTGAATATAGTCCAACTATTTATTAAAACAACATTTAAATATTAGTCCAACTAACATTTAATTTATTTGACGAAATGATATTTGTTCGAGCGCGTATGGCGAGTAATTGAACGAGTATTGCAAATTCAATTCTTGCCTCCCACTATTTTTCGGCGAGCCTCTAACCCTTTGTCGAGTACTCGGGAAATCGTGTTTCCTAGTGGGTTAGGATCCCGTTAAATATCACACAATCTTGACTTTGGCCAACAAATTGTAGATAATTAACTAGGTAGATCTCTAAGATCAATTGGATCCAATCCAATTCCTAGATCCGGTAGGGGGACATCCAAGTCCGAAACATATATCTTATATATGCCAATACATCCAATGTATTACCTAACCTTTTTCCTCTGAATCAACTAAGCCTTGGCTTTGGCACGACAAACTTAGTGATCCCAGTTAAGCTCGACCCATTGACCATGGAAAGCTTCGTAATCAATGTCGATGGACAAGAAGTGGTATTGACTTTGGCCAAAAAACCACAACTTGGACAAGAAACCAATATATAAAAAATCCTTCGTGATTCAAACACATCCTCAACGGACAAAGGCCTTGACTTTGGCCAACAAGCCAATGCCAGTCTCGGATCTTGAGTAAGAATCACTCAATGGAAGGAAAAACGCTTAATATTGTATGAGGGTTTTTCGAGTGCAAATTGGCAACCAATTTATTATCTTTGTTAAGGTCTCATCATCATACACCCTTAAACATGCATTCTAAACACATAATAAAGTGCATATGAATAAAATAATAATGATATGCGGATGGATACTTTACACAATGATCCTAGATCAAATCTCTCCCTTTCTCTCTCCCGCTAGCACAAGTATCACTTCTACCCATTACACTACACTTCTAAAGAAACTTCATATACATTGAGAGGAATAGGTGAGAAGAGAATACAAAGAAATGAGAGGTAATAAGGCTGGACACGCAGGTCCAATTAATAAATCAAATTTATTACAACAATTTTAAAATTGTCCCATCCATCTAATATCCATCCGATATACATTATTCATGCATCGCAACCATGTATTCACACAAGCATGTTATCAATCAATCTAATCAAATTAATTAATTTGATAAATTAGTGATCATCCAATGTTCAAACAACGATTTGATTTTTGCTCGAGTCAAACTCGTTTTTGCGAATAAGTACTCAAAGTACGAATTCTCGAATTAAATTAAACTACATAATTAAATCCAATTCAATATGCATTTAATTCTAATTTGCTTTTTAATTTCAAATTAAATATCACACTTTATTAATGAACTTTTATGACTTAAATTCCAAATTTAATCGCAACGGGTCTCAAAGCCCGATTAACGTCCAACGTCAATTTAATTAAAGTCCAATGGGCTTTTAATTAATTTCTTAAGGTGTGGACTTTTGGTCAACTCGGGTCAAACCGAATAACCAAAATCCAATCCGGGAGTTACCCCATAAGCCCATAAATCAATTTTGGCCCATTAGGCCCAATTAAACTTTAAAGGTCAATTAAGTCGCATTTGGGCTTTATGGAGGCGGTTTTGGGCCCAATTGGATCCAACCAATTTTGCCTAAATCCAAATTTGTACATCAAAGCCCAATAAGCCCATTTACAACATTAAAGCCCAAATCCAATTTTAAGGCCCAATTAATTAAATACAAAAAATCCAATTTCACATTTAATTAACCTAAAGTGTATAACACAATTAATCACCCAAATTAACATTTCTAAAACATTAATTTACACAATCTATCATGCTAATTTTCATCATCACATGTCCAACACATTTTGATTAAAATCAAACCCATAATTACATGCTCAAAGTCTCGGCCAAGGGAGGGGATTTTTGTCCGATTCGAATTAAATCCAATTAATTCCACAATCGACATTAAATCACATTCTTGAATGATTCTAACTCATCCAATGAATCAACAATCAAAAAATACAAGACATTTTAAGGCATAAGGCATTCGGCCAAGCCATCCAAATTTGGGCAAAATTGTTCCAAACCAATTTTCTTGAAATTGATCCAATCAAACTTCAATTCAAACACATTTAAGCATATTCATTCATCCAATTTCACAAATTCATGATCAAAATCAATTTACCCAAATTTTAACCCTAAACTTTTAAATGCTCAAACCTTGCTCTGATACCAATGTTGGATTCTATTAAGGTCCCAAGATCAATAATAAGCATGAATCAAGTACAAATACATATCGAAGAAGTTGTAGAAAAACTCACATCGATCGGTTGAGCGACGCAGAGGCAACAAAATCAACTTTCTGCCTTCTGTTCACTGTCACGGCAGTAGCAGTCCAAACTCACTATTTTGGCCTTCGTTTGGGTCCTTCGTCAAGCTCCGAGCTTCATCGAATGGTTCCCGGCTCATGGGTGGACTTCCCTATCACCTTCGCATGTCTCGTAAGTGTGCTAGCACTTGTGATTTTGCCACAAAATCACACTCTTTGCTTCCCTCACTGCTCGGCAAAAACATAAGAAAAACCCACTGGTTTGGGCGTGAAGAGTAGAGAGAAATGGAGAGAGAGAATGTGTTTGGTTTGAGAAATTTATGTATCTTATACACACATGTGAATTTCACATGCATTTCACTTGAATTTGGCTTCTAAAAAGCAAACAATTAAAGCCATAAATGGCACCAACCACACACATCACTTCCATAAATCATAAATAGTGACTTGTGTCAATCACTCAAAGTGAAAGACATCCATCACTTGATTGACGAATGATGTGACGCTAGATGCGACTAGTGATTTGACGCTTGATTTGGTTTGCGTGCCGCACTCGAATTCGAAATGCGAATACGCTCGCAAATAATCTCGGGCTCGGGTTCGCTAATTCCAAATTAACAAATTTTCCGTTGCGTCGTAATTAAATGATTACGCCTAGCAAAGTCACTATTCACGTCGCTAACGAATTAATTCTAAATTAACTCGTTCGCCTGAATTAAAATATAATTTTAATTCCGCGTCGAAATCCAATTTCTGTTTAATATATCAAATATATTAATTTCTCGATTAATTCCAAATTAATCGTTATCTCTCTTTTAATGATATTTTATCCCAGATAAAATATCTCCATAATTAATCCCAGATTAACTTTCTCTCTCTTCAAATTAATCCCAGATTAATTTAGAGTGCGAGTTATACGTCAACGGTCTTTGGGAAGCGACCCATGAGATCCCCGGATATGTTGGCAGTAAATTCGGTCTTCGGACTATCTGAACACGTAAGACAAGGTTGGCCTCTAGCAAAGCGCCATGCCTACCCAATTCTCCGGAAATATCCTTACAGGAATAAAGGATCTGTATCAAGCGTAGTATACGTAGTATTGCGTATTTCTGTCCAGTATCGAATGATCACGTGCTAGGCATGGGGTTGGAATTGTGTCTGCCCCATACGAAGCACATATTGGATGTCTGGTGACTAGTCTCTATAATCGGATAAACCTGACCTTGTCATTTTATCCCGATAGTTGCAGCATTTAAGAGAACCAGTCCCGTATCCTACGTGACCATCATCTCCATATGACTGGAGTGACACTTCCATCTTGACATCACACTCAATACACTACGATTCTCTATATACCCAGTATTGGCGTACACAGAACCTGTTAAAGCCCTGGACGACCTCAACCAAAGTATATTGATTGTCGCAAGTATTAGCGGTGCAAGTCTCAGGTTAAGACCAAATACACCTACCCTGATTTCGGATTTCCATAGACACATAGTCATACTACCAATGGAATTCCGAGGGGGTCTATCCAGAGCGAAGCTGTTTCCCGAACCATCGGTAAAACACATCCTCCTATTACACTTGCATGAGAACTATGTCGTTGTGCCCTCACAACACGCACAAGTGTAATACTAATCTTTTACGTATTTATCGATGTTCAATCTAGATAATACTCTGACTAGGGATATTTAATGATTTATCCTTCATGGACTGATACTGTCTCATATCATTCTCCGTCCAGGAACAAATCATAGGGACCTCTCATCATTTATACATATAGGTGATCTAATCACAAATGATAAGAGTGCAATCTCCTTTGTCACATAGTTAATTTTTACAACAACACCATGATCTGTACAAATAGTGACGCTATGGGTCATAATTGTCCAACACATATGCCTAACCATCAAAGACTTCTTTTTTTTTAACTCACTCACTCCGCAGAATTGTTCCTTTCAACCGCTGATAATATGGGCTTCGCCCCCTGGGATCCATTCCCGAAACTCATACTGACAGGGGACTCAACCCTGGGATTCCTCCCTGACACTGATACTGATTCATTCCTGAAACTGATGTCACCGTACTGTTGTTATTTCTGGTTGGCTTGTCTTTTCCACTTTCTCTTCTTCTTCTTTGAAACCTGTGATTACAACACAGAACAAACACAAAAAGGAATGAAAATACGTTACGTGTATGCATGCATGCATGAATGAATTTCCTATTCTGTTGGGTTAGGTCTTCTACCGATTCCTCGGGTGACTGCTCGGTCTTCTCTTTTTCAGGTAAAATACAGCTTCAATTTGTCCACGTTGATCGGCTCGGTGAACTCATTCTCTTCCAAATCCGACAGTCTCACTGCCCCATTTGCTGTCACTTTCTAGACTATGTAGGGTCCGTCCCAGTTGGGTTTGAACTTTCCTCTCGGATCCATCGTCGACGGCTTTGAAAGCTTAAGTACCAGATCCCCTTCTCTGATCTTAGTAGGATGCACCTTCTTGTTGAATGCTCGAGCTAACCTCTTCTGGTATATTTGCATGTGATACAAGGACTTCATTCTCTTTTCATCCATCAATGCCAACTGTTCAAATCTCTTGCGAGACCCACTCTCGTTTAGGTAGCTCTGCTTCTACTAATACCCGCATGAACTGTATCTCAACTTCCACCGGCAGTACTGCTTCCATTGCCTTTCGAACTTCTTCTTTTCTTAAACATTTCAACTAAATGCCATTCGCTTGTCTTTTGTATAATTCTCCCTTCAAACTCACGTATTGAGAAGCCAATTCCTGAATGATTATCTTGTTCTTCTTGAAAGGTAGAGACTCAGGCAAGTAAGTGAAATGACCGTCTTTATTATTATTAAGAAAAAGGTTCGAACAAGTAGACAAAATCAATGTCTTTAAAAATACAGGATTGCAATCAAATAAACCAGGAAGAACAGTCTCATCATTCGCAACATTGCCTTCTTCCTCGGCCTATGGTTCTCCACTGCTGTCATCCCATATCCCCATGAAAGAAACTGGGTGGTTAAGAGTTTGGAGGACAAAGCTTTCGGGTAAGCCGGAGTTGATCATGTAGGCGGGTGGTGGAACAGAGTGGTAGTTAGGTAAGAGGTTTCCGTGTGTGTTGGGTTGTTCTTTTTCTGGGTCGGGTATTTTGTGGGATCTATGAGGTCTTGGATTTCATGCCTGAGGCGGGTGCAGTTGTCGGTGTCATGGCCATGTTGCTGGTGAAAGTGACAATAAAGGTTCACATTCAGATGTGGCGGTGGATGGTGTGGAAGTGGTTTAGCTTCTAGAGGTTTTATGAGTCCTCGTCCCTTCAGCTTTTCAAACACCTTTGACAAAGGTCTACCAAGGTTAGAGAATCACCTGTTTCTGATGGCAGCGACCTTAGCAGTAGTGGGCTTCGTTTCAGAAGGCCCCCCAAAAGCCCTTCTATTTTGGCCATAAAACTTTTTGTTCTCAGCTTCTTCTTCCTCAATGTCCATAACAGTTTCCCTCAACTGTCGAAAATCACCAATCATAGAGCTCATCCTCCTCAGCTTGCCATAAATAGAGGGCTTGGTGCCCTTTATAATCATATTGATCTGGTCCTTCTCCGAGTGCCGAGTTTGCATCTTCAGAATCTGGCTTCTCCAGCGATCCACATAATCCTTGAAGCTCTCCTCCGGCTTCTGTTTAGTTTTCTCCAAGTCACAGAGCGATAAGTCGATCTCTAAATCCGTGACATACTGTTTCAGAAAAGCCTCTGCCAGTACCCTCTAATCATCCTTGACCTTTCTCTCCAGGCCATGATACCATACCATATGCGCCCCTTCAAGCGACATCCCGAACATCTTCTGAACCTGACGCTTCGACAGACCCATTGAGCTCATCACAGAAACATACTATCGGAGATGGACCCTCGGATCCCCATTCCCATTAAACTTGGCTATGTCAGGCATCCTGAATTGAGCCGGCAGCCGCTCCTCAAAAGTCATCGCTTCATAGTCCAACAAATCCTCATGCTTACCCTTCAGCTTGCGGGTAAATGATTCCACCTGATCGCGGAGTTTCTGTATTTCAGCCTGAGACCCGGCTGTCCTTCCCGCGGCATACTCAGCCATGTCATCATCAAAGATAGGGATATTATCACTCAACCTGTTCGGAGGCTCCTCACGCCTCTCATTTTCAGAACCTCCCGCAGCGCGGGGCACAACCATATTAGTCATAGCAGAGGTCAAAGCTTGCAGTTGCTCGGTAACCTTAGTGAGATTAGCTTCCACCTGATCCATACAAGATCCTTCGTTAACTGATTCACTCATATCTGCTAATGGCCTCTTGACGAGTCTTCCCTCTTCCGTAACCCAACTGGTATCTATGGTGTCTTTTAAAATTGCATGTTAGCATGTATGCATGTAATGCATGGAATATACAAGCCCATCGAGATTTTTATACTAATTGGCCCATTATCATTTTAAAGCATTCAATCATACTATTGCGCAATGCAAACTTGTCCCGGTTGAAAAGGCCCAACAGGTTTACACTTTTGCGATGCTAAACAACTTCAAATGATAAGAGGCCCAAATACAAAATGGCCTATCGGCATTTTAGAAGCTTTTGGCCCAATTGTAAAAGGACACGAACTCGTCCCAGTTTAAATGGCCCAACAAGTTCATATCTCCTGACAAGAAGTCCAACTGAATCCAAATGATGATGATCCCAAACACAAGCATAAAGAGATAATTTCTATTGGTCATACAACTATGGTTCAAATGCGGGTTTATAGGGGTATAGACAAATGCTCTCGCTGACGAAGGATTGCCCACAACTAGGACTCCCCACTCAAGGGTTCGAGCGACCAAGTGAGAGCACCTTTTTTATACCTTAAGGTACATGCCAACGAGTTACGGTGTGTGACTAACTGTCAAATGGATTTATTATTGTAGATTCCCCATTGGGAGGGTGGAGCGAACTCTCTTAAATACCCAAGCCTCTTAGGCTCTTATCGCCTTGGTGACAGGAATAAAAAACAAGTCCTCCAAATTAGTCTATCACAGTGAGCTACGGGTAATGATTATCTAGGTGCCTTCAAAGCTTTTCCTTATAGAAAGGTATTGAATGAAGGAAGACACCAAACCATTACCTAGCCTTAATAATGCCTTTGATTAAACCTCTTTAACCCACTATAGACATGGTTAACTAAAGCACAAATCATAAACATTACAAGACATTATTTCGGGGCCGATTCTCTATCCCAGTGGAGTCGCCATACTGTAGAACACAGAAATCGGTGACGCTGTTCCAGGCTCGTGGCCCGGTCCGGAGTACGGAGTAGCCCTCGGGGGACTAAACCAGAGAATAAAGGAGTCGCCACCCAGTGTGAACTGAGAAATGATTTAAGGCCGCACTCACCCCTCGCAAGGGAAGACCTCAAACTGTTGGGTTCGGAATGGTCCCTTAGTTATTCCACTTGTAATGAACGGATTTGTGCAATTTTAACCAAGTCTACGCAACATACATTTTCAAAAGTAATCTATATCTAAATTCATATACGGCCTAAATCTAAGTTTGCATGCATAAAAAATAAGTCGGAATAGCGGTAAATACACAACTCATGAATATTTAAAATTAACACATGCGGAAGCATAGATAAATCATGCGGAATCATAGTAAATAACATACTAAACGACTAAATCATACTTAGAAAAATAAATAACATATGCCCTCAGATCTAATCTCTTAAGTCGTCTCTTGGAAGTGCATTTCGCGGTTGTCGGAAGGGTTGACGCTCTGCAACTTTTCCGATTTACTGGTTTTCAGATTTCCTTCGTTGTTTCGCTATTTCGGGCTGATGTTTGCTCACTGTTTCTGCTGTATTTAGGCAGTGTTTTGGGGCATAATTTTTGGTGATAAATAGGCAGATTTTCTGGACAGTTTTGTGGGTTTTTTAGGCATTTTATTGGGCAGTTTCAGTGGTCAAAACAGTGCAGTTTTTGGGGCAGTTTCGGTGGTAAAAACTATTCAGTTTGCGGGTTTTTTAGTGCAGTTTTTGCAGTATTTCAGGGGTAGTTTTTGGGCAGTTTTTGGTGGTGTTTTAAGGTCAGTTCAGGGCAGTCTTTAGGGGTGCAGTGGCATGAATTTGAGGGGCTGTTTCAGGGGTATTGTCGTGAATTTCATGGGCTAATTTGGGGAGGCAGTGACGTGAGGTTGAGGGGCTGTTTCAGGGGTATTGGCGTGAATTTCAGGGGCTGATTTGATGAGGCAGTGGCGTGAGATTAAGGGGCTATTTCAGGGGTATTGGCGTGAATTTCAGGGGCTGATTTGGGGAGGCAATGGCGTGAGGTTTGTTAGTTATTATCTCTCATTTTCTCTCTCCAAAGCTAGCACATGTAATTACTTCTACCCGTTACACTACACTTCTAAAGAAACCTCATTTACATGGAGGGGAATAGGTGAGAAGAGAATAAAAAGAAATAAGAGATAAGGCTGGACACGCAGGTCCAATTTAATAAATCAAATTTATTACAACAATTTCTAAAAATCGCCCCACCCGGCTAATATCCATCCGATATACATTATTCAAACATCACAACCATGTATTCATACAAGCATGTTATCAATCAATCTAATCCAATTAATTAATCTTGATAATTAGTGATCATCCAATGTTCAAACAAAGATTGATTTTGTTCGAGTCAAACTCGTATTGCGAACACGTACTCAAAGTACGATTTCTCAAATAAAATTAAATTACATGATTAAATCCAATTTTAATACGTATTTAATTCTAATTCATTATTTAATTCCAAATTAAATATTACACTTTATAAAATAAACCTTTACGACTTAAATTCCAAATTTAATCGTTACGGGTCTCAAAGCCCGATTAATATCCAATATTAATTTAATTAAAGTCCAATGGGCTTTTAATTAATTTCTTGAGGCGTGGACTTTTGGTCAACTCGGGTCAAACCCGCAACCAAAGTCCAATCCGGGAGTTACCCCATAAGCCCATAAATTAATTTAGGCCCATAAGGCCCAATTAAACATTAAAGGTTCATTAGTCGCATTTGGGCCTTTTGGAAGCGGTTTTGGGCCTAATTGGATCCAACCAATTTTGGCCTAAACCAATTTTGTACAACAAAGTCCAATAAACCCAATAACAACTTTGAAAGCCCAAATCCAATTTTAAGGCCCAATAATTTAATTTCAAAAATTCCAAATTTTCAAATTAAATTACCTAAAGTTTATAGCATTATTAATTGCCCAAATCAAAGTTTCCAAAACATCAAATTTGTCCAATTAATCATGCTTAACATCAATTAATCATGTCCAACATAATTAAATCAAAATCAAACCCAATTTTATGCTTCAAGTGTCTCGGCCAAAGAGGGAAATTATGCCCAAATCACATTCAATCCAATTGAACCAAATTAAACATAAATTCAACATCCTTAAATGATTTCCAAGTCATCCAATGAACAAAAAAAAAATCAAAATCCAAGACAATAGGGCACTTGCCAAATTCGGCCATCACAAGCAAATTGGGGAAAATTGTTCCAAACACTTTTTCATCAAATTGATCTAATCAATCATCAATTAAACAACATTTAAGCATTCTAAATCATCCAATTTCATTAAACATGCTCAAAATCAAGTTTACCCAAATTTGTCATGCCCAAAATTTAGGGAAAAATGGATCCAACCAAATTTCATGAAATTGATTATGCACAACATCAATTCAACCTCATTCAAGCATACTATACTAAACAATTTAATCATTTGATGCTCAAATTGAGTTTACCCAAATTAAAGTTTTGGCCAACATTAAGCAAATTGGGGAAAATCAATCCAATTAATTTTTCATCAAATTGATTACATATAACTCTAATTTATTCATATACAAGCATTCTTAAACAAATAATTTGTTAAAATCATGCTTAAATCAAAAAGCCCCAAATTTTGCTCAAGAACCCTAATTCGTTTTATGCAACCAATAGCTCAAGATACCATTGTTAGTTATTATCTAGGTCCCAAGATCAAACAAGACATGAAAACAATGTGTGAATACATCAACGGAGGTAGCGGAATACTCACATCGATCGGTTGAGTTGATTTGGAGATGAATCAAGGCCAAAATGCTCACTGTTTTAGGCGTGAACTGCTGCAGTCCACTGTCCACTGTCTTCTGTTCTTGAGCTACGAAACGGAGCTCCAAGCCTCGTCTAACGGATCCCGGCTCATGGGCGAACCTCCCTACCACCTTCGCAAGTCTCGTAGTGTGCGCTAACTTGCAGTTTTTGCCACAAAAACCCAACTCTTGGCTTCCCTTTGCTCACGTTTTTGGCTTCAAAAACCAGTGAAAAATGCCCCTTGGGCGTGAGCTTGAAGGAGAGAATGAGAGAGAGAAATGTTGTTAAGTTATTACAAAAGTGGTATAACATTTGTTTATATATTTTCCAAAAATAATAAATGTTTTTACCAATTAATTTGTTTTCAAAAAAAAAAACAAATTAAATCAATTGTAATGACCTTGAGTGTTCCACACTCCAAAGTCAAAAGTCCATCACAAGTCCATCAAGTCACATCTACTTTAATAAAGTTACATGTTGTCATGTCACATCACTCAAAGTGACAAGTGATTTGACGCTTGATGCGACTAATGATTTGACGCTTGATGTGACTTGCGACGCCGCACTCGAATTCGAAATACGAATGCGCTCGCAATCACACTCGGGCTCGGGTTCGCTAATTCCAAATTAACGATTTTTCCGTCGCGTCGTAATTAAATGATTACGCCTAGCGAATTCACTATTCACGTCGCTAACGAATTAATTCTAAATTAATTCGTTCGCCCGAATTAAAATATAATTTTAATTTCGTGTCGAAATCTAATTTCATTTAATATATCGAATATATTAATTTACCGATTAATTCCAAATTAATCGTTATCTCTCTCTAGACGATATTTTATCCTAGATAAAATATCTCCGTAATTAATCCTAGATTAATTTTCTCTATCTTCTATATAATCCCAGATTATTCAAGAGTGCGAGTTATGCGTCATCGGTGGATTATCGGGAAGCGACCCATGAGATCCCCGGATAAGTTGGCAGTAAATACGGTCGTCGGAGTATCCGAATCACGTACGTACCAAGTACTACGTTCTACCGATTCACGAGACAAGGTCGACTCCTAGCAAAGCACCAAGTCTTCCCAATTCTCCGGACATATTCTTATAAGAATATTTAAGATCTATATCAGGCATAGTCTACTAAGTATTTTGTATATCGGCCCAGTATCGGATAGTCACGTGCTAGGGTTGGGGCTGGATAAGTGTCTACCCCGTCCGAAGCACATATCGGATGTCTGGTAACTAGTCTCTATAATCGGATATGCATGACCTAGTCATAATATCCCGATGGTTGCGCAACACTTAAGAGCACTAATACCGTATCCTGCGTGACATTATCTCCACTATGACTGGAGTGATACTTCCGTCTTGACATCACACCCAATACTCTACGATTCTCAATATACCCAAAATCGGCGTAACAGAACCGGTTAAAGTCCCTGACGACCTCAATCAAAGTATATTGATTGTCGTAAGCATTAGCGGTGCAAGTCTCAGGTTAAGACCAAATACACCTACCCTGATGTCGGCCTTGTAAGAGTTAAATCAAATCCCAAGGATCACAAATCATGCACAAAAAACGCATATGAACACATCAAAGGAAGTGCGGAATATACTCACATTGAATTCGGTTTTGATGAAATGAACACAAGTTGCGTTTTTGCTTCCTCCAAGCTCACGGCAACAGCTCTCCAAGCAGTGGGCTGTGCGATTTGGACTAGTTCGGCTTCCTCCATGTTCGGCCATGCATGAACTCCATTAAAGCTCAAAGCTTTGAGATTCCATGCTCACAAACTCACTTCCTATCACCTTAGTATCACTCAAGGTGTGTGCTAGCACTTATCATCTTCCATTTTGCTTCTCAAAATTCGGTGGAACCCAGAATTTTAAGAACAAGAATCGGTTTCCAAAACCGTGAGGGAGAAGAAGAGAAAAAGAGAGGGAGATGAAGAGAAACCGTGAATCATGAGAGAGAAAAGGCAAATGGTTTTTATTATATTTATATTTTATTTCCAAAATAAAATCAAAATACCAAAAACTTTTCATTTACCAAGTACAAAAGTCAAGAAAGCAAAAGGCTTTCATCATTTCAACTTTTACTTTAAGTCATATCACATCACTTTAATAAAGTGACATGTTGTCAAGTCACATCACTCAAAGTGACAATTGATTTGACAATTGACGCGACTAGCGATTTGACGCTTGATGTGACTTGCGTGCCGCGCTCGAATTCGAAATGCGAATGCGCTCGCAATCACTCTCGGGCTCGGGTTCGCTAATTCCAAATTAACGAATTTTCCGTCGCGTCGTAATTAAATGATTACGCCTAGCGAATTCACTATTCACGTCGCTAACGAATTAATTCTAAATTAATTCGTTCGCCCGAATTAAAATCTAATTTTAATTCCGCGTCGAAATCCAATTTCTAATAATATATCGAATATATTATTTTATCGATTAATTCCAATTAATCGTTCTCTCTCTTTTATTAATATTTTATCCCAGATAAAATATCTCCGCAATTAATCCCAGATTAATTTTCTCTCTCATCGAATTAATCCCAGATTAATTCTATCTCTCTCTTCTAATTAATCCCAGATTAATCAAAGTGCGAGTAATACGTCATCGGTGAATCTTCAGGAAGCGACCCATGAGATCTCCGGATATGTTGGCAGTAAATACGATCGTCGGACTGTCCGAACACGTAAGTACCTCGTACTACGTTTATATCGATTTACAAGACAAGGTTGGCTTCTAGCAAAGCGTCATGCCTACCCAATTCTCCAGAAATATTCTTACAGGAATATATAGATCTGTATCAAGCGTAGTATACCGTAGTATTGTGTATATCGGCCCAGTATCGGATAATCACGTGCTAGGGCTGGGGCTGGATAAGTGTCTGCCCCGTCCGAACACATGTCGGATGTCTGGTAACATAGTCTCTATAATCGGATACATGATGACCTGGTCACAATATCCCGATTGGTTGCGCAACACTCAAGAGCACTAGTACCGTATCCTGCGTGACATCATCTCCAAATGACTGAAGTGACACTTCCATCTTGACATCACACCCAATACACTACACGACTCTCTGATAAACCCAGAAATGGTGTACACAGAACCGTTAAAGTTCCCTACCACCAAGACCAAAGTTTATCGATTATCGTAAGTATTAGCGATGCAAGTCTCAGGTTAAGACTATACACACCTACCTCGATTTTGGCCTCCCATAGACACATAGTCATAATACCAATGGGATTCCGAGGGGTCTATCCAGAGCGAAGCTGTTTCCCGTACCATCGGTGAAACACGACCTCCTATCGCACTTGCATAAGTATCCAATACTTATATATATGAGAACTATGCCGTTGTGCCCTCACAAACGCGCACAAGTGCAATACTAGCCTATTCCGCATTATCGATGTCCAGTCTCGATAATACTACGGCTAGGGATATTTAATGATTAAACCTTCGGGGACTGATACTGTCTCATATCATTCTCAGTCCAGGTACTAATCATAGGGACCTCTCTTCATTTATATATCTATGGTGATCTAATCACAAATGATGAGAGTGCAATTTCCTTGTCACATAGTTAATTTGCTACAACAACACAATGATCTGTGCAAATAGTGACGCTATGGGTCATATTATCCAACAATCTCCCACTTGGCACATAGCCAGTCACTCAAGTGTCCCACACCTGAACTATATACGGTTCGCTCAAATTGCTGAGGAAAGGTTTTCGTCAGCGGATTTGCTTAATTATCGTCTGACGCGATTTACACGATCATCACACATCGCCACGATGTATGATCCGAACGAATCAGATGATATAGAAGTATATATCTGGATCGTCGATGAGACCTTTAATTCTTTAGCCTGTGCTGACGCCTAGCTCAGCTGCTAACAGAACTATATCTAATCTAATTAGATTTATTATCGATCCAAATGGCTTCTATTGCTGCCTCAGCTGCAGCAATAATCCGCATTTGTTGTTAATTCGGCAACAGTTATCTTGCTCGTAATATTTCCAGCTTACTGTCCCGTCCATCATACTTTATAGTACCGCAGTATTTACCAGTTTGGAAACTTGCAGCAGTGATCCCAGTCACTTCAAGTTCTCCATCTCCATAGATTAAGACAATCATCTTTAGTTCTCTCAGATACTAACAGATGTTCTTTAATCTTCAATCCAGTGACTATCACTTGGATTGACCCGATTGTGACTCCATATGCTCAAAGCGTATGAGACACCAATACAAGTACATTTTAAATGTACAATTTCTCAGAGAGTGTTTCCACTTCAACAACCAGCCCAGTAGATCTTTATTCCTTGAATAAAGGTTGTTACTCCCCAGAATTCTACGGAGAATTTCTTATGAAAGCCAAGCTTCACCACCGTAGCTTTATGGGAATTTTCACTGTCAGTGCGCCCTCCCACTAACCTCCTTATATACACAAGAATTATTTCGTTTTGAGTTAAATCATAAACCATTATGATTATTTCAAAACGTCAGTTCCAAGAACCCTATGCTTGCTTCAATCCAAACATGGATTGAATAATCCGCAAACCTTGTTTGTCGGTTATACAAAATCGTCAGAATGTTATAAACATTCTCCAAAAGGTTTCCTTTTCAGGAAAGCGATTTTGATTTGTAACTGAAATATTTCATAAATGAAATATACAGTTATCAACAAGCATCTTCAAAATGGATTTACCATGGCAACAGGTAAAAGGTTGAACCGTTATTAACATAATGTTGATAACGATACCTTTCCGTCAAAAGCCCTGCTTTGTACGTTGGTGTGTTGCCATCCATGTATGTCTTCCTTGAAGACGTATAAAGTACCAATAGGCACAATGCTTTGTGGTACAACAACTAGTATCCATAATAGTCGTTATACATGGAATCCATTTCGGACTCATGGCACTTTGCCATAACAGGGAGTCGATACCTCGTATCACTTCCTCATACATAATCAGTTGGTGTACCTTAAAAGATTAAGATCTTATGAGGTGAGATCAGAAACCCATACCCCAGGTTGTTTTCTGACTCTCTCTGATCTACGCGGTTTCTTGTGTATTTGAAGATTAATGGTATAGATTCATCATAGATGAACTATTTGTGTTCCATTATGGACTTCGTGCCTTGAATAGTATTACTCCGATTTTCATCGAGTATCACTATCCTCCCACTGGCCACTGCATATCGGTATTCCTCTCAGGAAAACCGCATGGTGAGCAACAATCACATTGTTCTCATGTGGGATTTATAAGTACTATACTTATGGTTTCCCTTAGGATAACCTATATTGGCACTAATCCAATTTGGGTTCTTATTTGGTATCATCCAAACTTTATGCCTGGCATACCCAAATTATCAGGAATGAGAAACCACCTCGTTTCTTTCCTGTTCATATCCTATATGATATCTGTCAAACAGATTTACATTGAACCTTATTCTAAATAAGTTTTGCACTGTTAATACATATCCTGTTTGAAGGAAATGATAGCTCAGAGCGACTCGTGATAAACCTTATCATGTCAACAAAATTCGGTTTTAGTTCGGACACACCGTCTAACTGACATGTCTCGTTTAATTGTGTCCTAGACAACAATGCTATAAATAAGTCTCTATTGATCAAATCAATTTGAGCTATTTATTTGTCATTTATATATTTGAGATTTTATTATATTCAAAATATAAATTCTGTTATTTACATCTAATGTATTTATCTCCGTATCATCTTTATATAATAAAACACTTTAGGTTTTAGAATATAAAGGTTCACCAGAGTGGGTTAAACATCTGATAAGGAGAAATGTTCTAGTCAAACTAGTTACATTATAACAGATCCCTAATTTAAGTACCAACCCAAAGGGTAGTTCCTAAACTTAGGTTCTTACAGTCGGAAAAGCGGACTTCGTCCTGTTTCCGATTCGCCAGAGCAATCTCAGCTTGAAGTCAGTATCCGGCTCAAAGCAGATTCTGAATATCATACATATATAATATGTACCACACTAAGTATTAAATCTAATTCATACTAGCGGTGAACATAACTAAGACAAACATTTTTAGAGTTAGAGCTCACCCTTCTTTAATTCTTCGTGTAGTCCATATCCAATGGTAATCACTTTGGGATATGTCAATTATCCTTTTAATATTTTAGGACCTAGGCCAAATGGGGTTTTTAGAATATTGAAAGGAATGTGCACTGTGCTACATGCCCAATTGCCAACTTTTGACTTATATAAATAGTCATTAATTCTCTAAGAATTATAAATTGCAATTTAATACTTCTTAAATCCAAAATTAGATTTATGACAAAGTATATTAAATTAAGCATTAAAGTCATCATCAACAAAAATCTTCCAAAGATTTATGCTTACTTATCTTGCTTAATTTGGGCTTAATGTATAATAAGTATTTTATCAAATAAAGTAACCTATATATATTCCCAATATGAAAATTAAATCATTTTAAAATTTTAAACATAGATTATATGTTAAATATCCAACTTTTCAATTTATCTTGATTACAATAGTCCAACTATTAATCAAAACGATTTGTGGACTTTATATTATTATAATGATTATAATAGTCCAACTATATAATCAAATATAATCAAATTAATTAACCTCAATTACATTGATTACTATAATCCAATTATAAAATCAACTGTAAACTGAAATTAATTAATTCAAATATTTGATTAATTAATCCAATTAATGATAATAAGTATAATACAGCCAATGTTTATTAAAACAAACAATTTAAATTTAGTCCAACTAACATTAATCTAATGACGAATAAAATAAAATGAGGTGTTTAGCGAGTATTCGAACGAGGTTGCAAATTCAATACTTGCCTCCCACTATTTTCGTCGAGCCTCTAACCCTCTGTGGAGTACTCGGGAAACCGGTTTCCTAGTGGGCTAGGATCGTAAATAACCACACAACCCTGACTTTGGCCAATAAAAAGCTGTATGCTATTTAATAGGTAGATCTCTCAGATCAATTGGATCTCATCCAACTTCCTAGATCGGGTAGGTGGACATCCAAGTCCGAAACATATGTATATGTCAATGTTCATATACATTTTCCTAACCCATCCTCTGAATCCATTTAGGCCTTGGCTTTGGCCAAACACAACTAATGATTCCAGTTAAGCGGGACCCATTGACGAGAAGTTCGTAATCAATGTAATTGGACAAAAAGTGATCTGACTTGGTCAACTAAAAATCACGATTTGGACAAGACACCGATATGCAACAAAACTCTCATGATTCAAGTACATCTTGATTGACAAAGGTCTTGACTTTGGTCAATAAAAAACCAATGCCAACTTGGATCTTGAACAAGAATCATTCAATGGAAGGATATTTGCTCATATAAAAATGAGGGTTTTCGCGTGCAAATTGCTACCAATTTAATTATCTTTGTTAAGGTCTCATCATCATACACCCTAAACATGCAATTCTAAATACATAATAAAGCGAGTATGAAATAAAATAATAATGATATGCGGATGGATACTTTTACATTGATCCTAGATCAAATCTCTCCACTTTCTCTCTAACGCTGCACTATTATTTCTACCCGTTACACTTACACTTCTAAAGAAACCTCTTTACATTGAGGGGAATAGGTGAGAAGAGAATACAAAGAAATAGGAGATAAGTGTTAGACATTATGTCCCATAGCGTCACTGTTTGTAAATGATATTGTATTATTGTACAAAATTAACTATGTGATAATGAAATTGCCTTTTGCCGTTTTGTAATTTTATTTACTTTGATATATAAATGGCGAAAGTCCATATGATTAGTACTGGATTGAGATGATATGAGACAGTATCAATCCATAAAGGTTTAATCATTAAATATCCCTAGCGTAGTATTATCGAGACTGGACATCGATAATGCGGAATAGGCTAGTATTGCGCTTGTGCACGTTGTGAGGGCACAACGGCATAGTTCTCATATATTTAAGTATTGGATACTTATGCAAGTGCGATAGGAGGTTGTGTTTTACCGATGGTACGGAAAACAGCTTCGCTCTGGATAGACCCCGCGGAATCCCATTGGTAGTATGTCTATGTGTCTATGGGAGGCCGCATCAGGGTAGGTGTATATGGTCTTAACCTGAGACTTACATCGCTAGTACTTGCGACAATCGGTAAACTTTGGTTTTGGTGGTTGGGGACCTTAACCGGTTCTGTGTACACCTCTTCTGGGTTTATCGAGAAGCGTAGTGTACTGGATGTGATGTCAAGATGGAAGTATCGCTTCAGACATATGGAGGTGATGATCACGCAGGGCACAGAACTAGTACTCTATAAAAGGTTGCAACCGTCGGGACAATATGACCAGGTCAGGATTGTCCGATTTAAAGAGACTAGTTGCTTGATGTCCGATATATGTTTCGTACGGGGCAGACACATCTCCAGCCCTAGGCCTAGCATGTGATCATCCGATACTGGATCGATGTACGCAATACTACGGTATACTACGCTTGATATAGATCTTATATTCCTATAAGAATATTTCTGGAGAATTGGGTAGGCATGGCGCTTTGCTAGAAGCCAACCTTGTCTTGTGAATCGGTAAAGACGTAGTACGAGGTACGTACGTGTTCGGATTATCCGACGACCGTATTTACTGCCAAAATATCCGGAGGTCTCTTGGGTCGCTTCCCGAAGATTCACCTATGATATTTGATTCGAATTTAATTAATCTTGGATTAATTACGGAGAAACTTTATCTTGGATAAAGTGCCTTATTTAGAGAGAGAGAACGATTAATTTGGAATTAATCAGTAAGATTATTATATTCGATATAATAATTGAAATTCGATTTCGACGCGAAATTAAAATTAGATTTTAATTCGGGCATACGAGTTAATTTAGAAATAATTCGTTAGCGACGTAAATAATAATTTCGCTAGGCGCGATTATTTATTTAAATTCGATTTAATTAACGTCGCGACGCAAGTTCGGTATTTCGGAAATATCGAACCCGAACGCGTGAGTGGACGTGGGCCCACTTTCATTGGGAACGTGTGGGGCCCACATGACACTTGTCATTATATGCATTATTTTAATGATAAGGCATTGCATGTTAATAGTGTACAAAACACTCAAGGCATTGCATGGTGATAGTGTGCATTACACTCAAAGGCTTTGCATGGAGTTTGAGTGTTTGACACTCTAAGCCATTGCATGGTTTATGTCATAGATTTATTATTAATTTAATAAATTATAACATAAATATAAATTGATTTTTGGTAAACAAAAATTAAAAAAAAAAAAGACTTTAACAAAATCTCTCTTCTCTCTCAAATTGCCGAGAACTCCATTGACAAGGGCAAGGAAGATTTGATCTTCTATTTCTCCATTTTTGCTAGCACAAGCAAGGGATCAAAAGAGGTGATAGGGAAACCATCAAAGAGCTTGGAATACAAAAGCTTGGAGCTTCAAGTCTTCTTCCTCCTCTTGGCCGAATCTTCCACAACTTGGAGCTTCTACCATTTGATCATCTTCTTCATCACAAGGTATTGTAAGTATGATTCCGCCATACTTCATGTTTATATATATTCTTTATAGTATTTCACATGCTTAATCTTTGTTTGGGACATATTATAGAAACCAACAATGGTATCATTGAGCTAGGTTTAAGCATGAAATACTTTAGGTTAAAATTTGATAAAATTGGTTGAAGCATGTTCTTGTGAAATTTGATGAATAAGTATGCTTGCATGTATATAGTATGATGATACATGGAATCAATTTTATGAAAAATGCATTGGATGATTTTTCCCCAAAATTTTGACCTTGGCCGAATGATATGGTGAAATTGATTGAAGCATGTTCTTGTGAAATTGATAATAAAATGCTTACATGTATATAGAATGATGATACATGGAATCAATTTTATGAAAAATGCATTGGATGAATTTTTCCCCAAATTCATGCCTTGGCCGAATGTGTTGCTACTTGGAGTGGATTGAATTTTTTGTGTTTAAGATCATGGATGACTTAGAACGTGTACGGGACGTAGATTAATAATTCAATCGGATTGAAAAACAAATCGACAAAAAAAAACTCACCTTGGCCGAATACATAGGACATGTAAAGGAGTTGATTGTTAAAATTAATGTTGGACATTTATTTTGAAAAATTGATGATTAATAAATTAAATGGGTATTTTTGAAATATTGGTTTAATACATTAATCTTGGTATTACACTTTAATTAATTGGACTTTAATGTTTGGAATATTAAAATTTAATAATGGGCTTTAATAATTTAATTGGGCCTTATGGGCTTAAAATTGGTTTTATGGCACTTAAGGGTGATTCCTTATTTGGGCTTGGTAATTAGGTTTGACCCACATTGACCAAAGCCCAAGCCTTAATAAATCAATTCTAAGTCCATTTGACTTGAATTAAATTCAACATTGGATGTTAGTTGGGCTTTGAGGCCCAATAGAGATTAGATTTAGAATCTAAGTCTTTAAAGCACATTAAAAGTGTAAACATTTAATTTGGAATTAAATAATTGAATTAGTATTGAATACGAATTAAATTAGATTTAATAAGTAGTTCGATATAATTCGCGAATTCGTACCTTGTACTTATTCTCAATCGAGTTGGACTCGCGCAAAATCAAACCGTTGTTTGAACATTGGATGATCACTTTAACAAAGACTAATTAATTGGATTAGATTGGTTGTAGAAGCATGTCTTGTTTGAATATATATGTATGTGATGAATGAATAGTGTATATCGGATGGATATTAGAAGGGAAAGGGTAATTTTAGAAATTATTGTAAATTTGGAATTTATAAATTGGACCTGCGTGTCCAGCCTTATCTCTTTATCTCTTTGTATTCTCTTCTCACCTAATTCCCCTCAATGTAAATGAGGTTTCTCTTATTGTATTATGTAATTGGGTAGAAGTAGAATAGTGCTAGCGGGGAGAGGAAAGGGAGTGATTTGTTCTAGGAACAAGTTGTTTATATATCCATCCGCATATCACTATTAATTTACTTTACGCGCTTTATGATGTTTTAGAAGCATGCTTAAGGGTGTATGATGATGAGACCTAACAAAGATAAATAAATTGGTTGCCAATTACGCGAAAATCCCTCAATTTATATTAAGCGAATATCCTTCCATTGAATGGTTCTTGTTCAAGATCCGAAGTTGGCATTGGTTTGTTTTTGACCAAAGTCAAGACCTTTGTCAATCAAGGATGTACTTGAATCATGAGAGTTTTGTTGCATATCGGTGTCTTGTCCAAATCGTGATTTTTATTGGCCAAAGTCAAGATCACTTTTTGTCCAACGACATTGATTACGAAACTTTCCTCGTCAATGGGTCCCGCTTAACTGGAATCACGGTTTGTTTTTGGCCAAAGCCAAGGCCTAGATGATTCGGAGGATAGGGTTAGGAAAATGTAATGGTTACATTGGCATTATACATATGTTTCGGACTTGGATGTCCACCTAACCGGATCTAGGAATTGGATGAGATCCAATTGATCATGGAGATCTACCTAAGTTAAATAGCATACAATTTTTATTGGCCAAAGTCAAGGTTGTGTGTTATTTAACGGGATCCTAGCCCACTAGGAAATTCGATTTCCCGAGTTCTCTACAGAGGGTTAGAAACTTGAAGAAAATAGTGGGAGGCTATTATTGAATTTGCAATCTCGTTCAGATAATTAGCCTTACTCGTCTTTCAAAATTATTTCGTCAATATTTTAAATGATTAGTTGGACTAATATATTGTTATTTTACTTGTAACAGTTTGACTGTACCCATAACATCGTTGACTTTATAGTTGGACTATAGTTGTCAAGATGACTGGCAAAGGTAATATCCGCGACATAATCATGGGCGATAATGTCTTCAAAGGGACAAACTTTGCCGACTGGGAAATGAACCTCAAGATAGTGCTTGGGGCTGAGAGGGTACTGTATACTATTCAGAGGCCTCTCCCGCCTAAACCCACTGAGCCACTGGAGCTAGAGTTATGGAAGACTCATAGTGACGATTGTGACCAAGCTCAGTCAGTTATGCTAGCTGCAATGACCCAGCATTTCAGACGCCAAAACAGGGACTTGGATCCCTATAACATGATGGCAAGATTGCGTGATCTTCACCGCACTAACAAGCGGATGAAGAGGTACGAGCTAGTAAGGAAACTCTTCCGCTCCCGGATGACAGATGGCGCATCAGTTGAGGCCCACGGGACTCAAATGATCGCTGACATAGATGAGTTAGCCAATATGGGCATTGTCTTGGAGGCAGAGCTGACGATTGATATGATATTACAATCGCTGCCCGATACTTGGAAACAAATCATCATCAACTATAAGTTGATGGATACTGACGACACTCTTGGAGAGTTGTTGTCCGTGCTGAAGGAGTCCGAAAGGGAACTCCTAAAGGGGAGCAAGCGCGAGGCGCATTATGCATCGACCTCTCATGCGCCAAAGGCTAGGCCCATGGCAATTGGAGGTGCGAGGAAGAGGAAGTTCAAAAAGAAGGGCAAAGGCAAGTTGACAGTGGCTTCTAGGAAGCCAAAGGACAAATCTCGCGACATCTGCCTTAACTGCGGCAAAAGGGGTCACTGGAAACGTGACTGCCAAATAAGCATTGTGCAGAAGGAGGATAGCAAGGGTGGCAAGGCTACCGCCTCTGGTATGTTTGTTATTGAGATAAATATGAATACTTCTAGTTTTAAAAATTGGATTTTTGATTCTGGTTGTGGTGCTCATATTTGTACTGATGTGCAGGATCTGCATGATAGCAGGATGCTGGCGACAGGGGAGATGGATCTACGGGTCGGAAACGGAACACCAGTTGCTGTTTTGGCCGTAGGGACTTTTGTTTTAGAACTGCCCTCAGGGCATGTACTTAAACTTTTAAACTGTTATTTTGTACCTAGTTTAACTAGGAATATTATATCTGTATCCTTGTTAACCCAGCAGGGTTACACTTTTGTATTTAGAAACACTGGGTGTTATTTATATAAAATGATGCAGAAATTTGCACAGCTGTTGCAAATAACGGTCTTTATATTTTGAATATAAATGAATCTCCTAAAATGACAAACAAAAGGCTCAAAAGGAGTAATCTAAAAGATGAAGCTTATATGTGGCATTGTCGTCTAGGACACATTAACAAGACTCGCATATCCACACTTTCGAAGAGTGGGTACTTGGACGAATTTGATCTCAATTCATATGACGTCTGCGAATCTTGTCTTTTAGGCAAAATGCCTAAATCACCTTTTAGCGGTAAAGGTGAACGTACCACAGAACTGTTAGCTCTCGTTCATACTGACGTATGCGGGCCCATGTCTAGCCAGGCTAGAGGTGGATTTCACTACTTCGTAACCTTTACAGATGATGCATCTCGTTACGGTTATGTGTATCTTATGAGACACAAGTCGGAAACTTTTGAGAAATTCAAAGAGTTTCGACACGAAGTGGAGAAACAAACAGGGAAGAGTATTAAGACATTACGGTCAGACCGTGGTGGCGAATACTTAAGTTATGAGTTTCAAGATTACTTGAAAGAATATGGTATTCTTTCACAGTGGACTCCTCCTGGAACACCGCAATTAAACGGTGTGTCCGAACGGAGAAACCGCACCTTGTTGGACATGGTAAGGTCAATGATGAGTCGCACTGAGCTACCAATATCCTTCTGGGGATACGCATTAAACAGTGCTATACTTATTTTGAATAAAGTACCGTCGAAGTCTGTTGAACAGACTCCATATGAGATATGGACAGGAAGGAAACCAGGTTTCTCTTTCCTGAAGATTTGGGGATGCTGGGCATGTTAAACGTTTGGAAAGTACCAAACTTGAACCCAAAACTGATAAATGCCTTTTTGTAGGATATCCTAGGGAAACCAAAGGATATTACTTCTATCACCCACAAGAGAACAAAGTATTTGTTGCTCTACAAGCATTTTTCCTTGAGAAGGATTTTATAAATGCAGTGGTAAGTGGGAGGAAAGTAGAACTCGATGAAGATCGTAGTGATACTGTTCCTGGCAATGAATCAACGACGGAACAAGAACAGACCGTCCAGGATGAGTCTGTACCACAAACTTCACATACACAAGGACCGCGTAGGTCGGAGAGAGTCAGAACAGTACCTGAGAGGTATGGGTTCCTGATCTCACCTCATGTAGATATTAATCTGATTGAGGATAATGAGCCGGCTACGTATGAGGAAGCGATACGAAATATCGATTCCGCTTTATGGCAAGAAGCCATGAAGTCCGAGATGGATTCCATGTACGCCAACCAAGTTTGGACACTGGTTGATGCACCAGAAGGCGTAAAGCCTATTGGATGCAGATGGATCTTCAAGAAGAAGACCGACATGGATGGCAACGTACAAACGTACAAAGCTAGGCTTGTAGCGAAGGGGTATCGTCAACAATACGGTATTGATTATGACGAGACCTTCTCACCCGTTGCCATGATTAAATCCATTCGGATAATGCTTGCAATAGCTGCATATTTCGACTTCGAGATATGGCAGATGGACGTTAAAACCGCTTTCCTTAACGGAAACCTTTTGGAGGATGTTTATATGCAACAGCCTGACGGTTTTATCGTGCCAAGACTTGCAAACAAGGTTTGTAAGTTAAATCGATCCATTTATGGATTGAAGCAAGCATCACGGTCATGGAATCAACGTTTTGATGAGATCATAAAAGAATATGATTTCGTGCAAAACGCAGATGACCCTTGTGTATACAAGAAGGTTAGTGGGAGAGCACTTACTTTTATCGTCCTTTATGTCGACGACGTATTGCTGATAGGCAATGACATTCCCATGCTAACGTCGGTGAAAGCTTGGCTTTCATTAAAATTCTCCATGAAAGATCTGGGAGAAGCAGCCTTTATTCTTGGAATAAAGATCTACCGGGATAGATCTAGAAAGCTGCTTGGACTCTCCCAGAGTACATACATTGATAAAGTGTTGAAGCGATTCAACATGGAACAATCCAAGAGGGGATTGGTTCCAATGATACGTGGTACCTCTCTGTCTAAGGACATGTGTCCTAAGACTCAGGAAGAGAGAGACAACATGAGTCGGATACCGTTCGCCTCGGCAGTCGGATCGATCATGTATGCCATGATATGTACACGACCTGATGTCTCATATGCTTTGAGCATGTGTAGTCGCTATCAGGCCGATCCAGGTGAAGGTCACTGGATAGCAGTTAAGAATATCCTTAAATATCTTAAACGAACTAAGGATGCTTTCTTAATTTATGGAGGTGGAGAACTTGCGGTATCTGGGTATACCGATGCAAGTTTCCAAACCGACAAGGATGACTACAGGTCACAATCCGGGTACATTTTTTGTTTGAATAACGGAGCAGTGAGCTGGAAATCTTCCAAGCAAGATACTGTTGCCGATTCAACAACAGAAGCGGAGTACATCGCTGCATCTGAAGCAGCAAAGGAGGCAGTTTGGATCCGAAAGTTCCTAATCGGATTAGGAGTAGTTCCGTTAGCAGCAGAGCCCGTTCCATTGTATTGTGACAATAACGGGGCTATAGCACAGGCTAAGGAACCAAGGTCTCATCAACGGTCCAAGCATGTTCTTCGACGTTACCATCTGATTCGGGAGATTATACATCGTGGCGATGTAAAAGTCGAGAAGGTCACATCAGATGATAACATTGCAGACCCGCTGACGAAGGCTGTCATTCAGCAAGTTTTTGAACGACACATACATAGTTCGGGTATTAGATGCTTGAGTGACTGGCTATAGGCCAAGTGGGAGATTGTTAGACATTATGTCCCATAGCGTCACTGTTTGTAAATGATATTGTATTATTGTACAAAATTAACTATGTGATAATGAAATTGCCTTTTGCCGTTTTGTAATTTTATTTACTTTGATATATAAATGGCGAAAGTCCATATGATTAGTACTGGATTGAGATGATATGAGACAGTATCAATCCATAAAGGTTTAATCATTAAATATCCCTAGCCGTAGTATTATCGAGACTGGACATCGATAATGCGGAATAGGCTAGTATTGCGCTTGTGCACGTTGTGAGGGCACAACGGCATAGTTCTCATATATTTAAGTATTGGATACTTATGCAAGTGCGATAGGAGGTTGTGTTTTACCGATGGTACGGAAAACAGCTTCGCTCTGGATAGACCCCGCGGAATCCCATTGGTAGTATGTCTATGTGTCTATGGGAGGCCGCATCAGGGTAGGTGTATATGGTCTTAACCTGAGACTTACATCGCTAGTACTTGCGACAATCGGTAAACTTTGGTTTTGGTGGTTGGGGACCTTAACCGGTTCTGTGTACACCTCTTCTGGGTTTATCGAGAAGCGTAGTGTACTGGATGTGATGTCAAGATGGAAGTATCGCTTCAGACATATGGAGGTGATGATCACGCAGGGCACAGAACTAGTACTCTATAAAAGGTTGCAACCGTCGGGACAATATGACCAGGTCAGGATTGTCCGATTTAAAGAGACTAGTTGCTTGATGTCCGATATATGTTTCGTACGGGGCAGACACATCTCCAGCCCTAGGCCTAGCATGTGATCATCCGATACTGGATCGATGTACGCAATACTACGGTATACTACGCTTGATATAGATCTTATATTCCTATAAGAATATTTCTGGAGAATTGGGTAGGCATGGCGCTTTGCTAGAAGCCAACCTTGTCTTGTGAATCGGTAAAGACGTAGTACGAGGTACGTACGTGTTCGGATTATCCGACGACCGTATTTACTGCCAAAATATCCGGAGGTCTCTTGGGTCGCTTCCGAAGATTCACCTATGATATTTGATTCGAACTTAATTAATCTTGGATTAATTACGGAGAAACTTTATCTTGGATAAAGTGCCTTATTTAGAGAGAGAGAACGATTAATTTGGAATTAATCAGTAAGATTATTATATTCGATATAATAATTGAAATTCGATTTCGACGCGAAATTAAAATTAGATTTTAATTCGGGCATACGAGTTAATTTAGAATTAATTCGTTAGCGACGTAAATAATAATTTCGCTAGGCGCGATTATTTATTTAAATTCGATTTAATTAACGTCGCGACGCAAGTTCGGTATTTCGGAAATATCGAACCCGAACGCGTGAGTGGACGTGGGCCCACTTTCATTTGGGAACGTGTGGGGCCCACATGACACTTGTCATTATATGCATTATTTTATTGATAAGGCATTGCATGTTAATAGTGTACAAAACACTCTAAGGCATTGCATGTGATAGTGTGCACATTAACTCAAAGCTTTGCATGGAGTTTGAGTGTTTGACACTCTAAGCCATTGCATGGTTTATGTCATAGATTTATTAAATTTAATAAATTATAACATAAATATAAATTGTTTTTTGGTAAAACAAATTAAAATTAAAAAAAAAAGACTTTACACAAAATCTCTCTTCTCTCTCAAATTGCCGAGAACTCCATTGACAAGGGCAAGGAAGATTTGATCTTCTATTTCTCCATTTTTGCTAGCACAAGCAAGGGATCAAAAGAGGTGATAGGGAAACCATCAAAGAGCTTGGAATACAAAAGCTTGGAGCTTCAAGTCTTCTTCCTCCTCTTGGCCGAATCTTCCACAACTTGGAGCTTCTACCATTTGATCATCTTCTTCATCACAAGGTATTGTAAGTATGATTCCATACTTCATGTTTATATATATTCTTTATAGTATTTCACTGCTTAATCTTTGTTTGGGACATATTATAGAAACAACAATAAGGCTGGACACGCAGGTCCAATTTAATAAATCAAATTTTTACAATTCCAAATCGCCAAAACCGACTAAATCAATCCGATATACATTATTCAAACATCACAACCATGTATTCTACAAGCATGTTATCATTCAATCAATCAAATTAATTAATATTTGAGTATTAGTGATCATCCAATGTTCAAACAAAGATTTGATTTTGTTCGAGTCAAACTCGTATTGCAAACACGTACTCAAAGTACAATTTCTACGAATAAATTAAATTACATAATTAAATCCAATTTAATACGTATTTAATTCTAATTCATTATTTAATTCCAAATTAAATATACACTTTTATTAACGAACCTTTACGACTTAAATTCCAAATTAATCGCAACGGGTCTCAAAGCCCGATAACATCTATGTTTTATTTAATTAAGTCCAATGGGCTTTTAATTAATTTCTACAGGCGTGGACTTGGTCAACTCGGTCAAACCGAACAACCAAAATCCAATCCGGGAGTACCCCATAAGCCTTTAAATTAATTTTGGCCCATTAGGCCCAATTAAATAATTAAGGTCCATTAAGTCATAATTGGACCTGTTGGATTCGGTTTTGGGCCTAATTGGATCCAACCAATTTTGCCTAACCCAACTTTGTTACAACAAAGCCCAAAAGCCCAATTACAACCTAACAAGCCAATTCCAAAATCAAGCCCAAATTAATTAACTTATAAAACCAAATTTCACAATTAATTAAACTAAGTTTAATACACAATCAATTACCCAATTAACATTTCTAAATATCAATTAGCCTAATTAATCATGCACTTTAACAACCAAATAGTGTCCAACAAATTCATTAAAATCAAACCCAATTAACATTTTCAAGTCTCGGCAATTAGGGGTTTTCAATTCGATTCGGTTTCAATCCAATGAGTCCACATCTTAATTTCCCAAATCAATACAATTCATCCAATGAATTAAAACAAAAAAATCACAAAGAATCATGTTCATTATTCGGCCAAGCCACTTTAAAGGGAAAAATGTTCTAAATCAAAACTCAATCCAATTGAACTTCAAAGCAAATTAACCAATTGTTTAAGTCATCCAATGATCAAACAAAACAAAATTACCAAGACATTAGGTTCTTCCAATTTTCGCCAGCCTCAATTTGGGAAAATTGAATCCATCCAATTTCATGAAATTGATCACACACAATCTCAATTAAACATGTTCTAAGCATTACTTAAACATCCAATTCAATTAAAAACATGCTTAAACACATTTACCCAATTTCAAGTTTCATTTCAACCTTAAGAATTGGGGAAATTGATCTAATCCAATTTTCTTGAAATTGATCATGCACAACTTCAATTCAACCTCATTCAAGCATAATGCATCAAACAATTCAACCAAATCATGCCTAAATCGAGTTTACCCAAATTAAAGTTTTGACAAAAATAAGCAAATTGGGAAAATCAATCCAATCAATTTTTATCAAATTGATTACATACAACTCAAATTCAATCATATATATTCATCCTCAAACAATCAATTAGACAGAATCAAGCCAAAATCAAAAAGCCCAAAATTTGCTCAAGAACCCTAATTCGGTTTTCATGCAATCAAAGCTCTGATACCATTGTAAGAGTTAAATCAAATCCCAAGGATCACAAATCATGCATAAAAACGCATATGAACACATCAAATGAGGTGGAATATACTCACATTGAATTCGGTTTTGATGAAATGAACACAAGTTCGTTTTTTGCTTCCTCCAAGCTCACGGAACAGCTCTCAAGGCAGTGGGCGTGCGATTTGGACTAGTTCGGATTCCTCCATGTTCGGCCATGCATGGAACT
>SKCR01040911.1:0-59496 GCA_019454045.1 Zanthoxylum bungeanum | reverse complement strand
AATTATGCAAAAGCCTTTGTTGACGGTCAGATGCAAATACCCAATGTAACCGAATTAATCATATGTCTATGTTAACCAAGTTACCTGAATTCATTAAGATTAAGTTTCATTTGTGGCTACCCCCGCCCGACAGGTATATGTCTATCCTGGAAGGAAATCTATTAAAGGGTTATCTATCCTCAAGGAATATCGTGGGCTATTAAGTCTAAGGCTGAAACCTAAAATTCTTTTGTCAAGTTTATTTTAAGTTTACCGCATCAATCTTATTAATGGCCAGTTAACAATAAGCATTAAGCTTAAGACTTAATAAATAAACCTTTATATTACCCATGACACAAAATAACCCCTAAAAAATCGGTGATATTGGAATTCATCACAATCCTAGATAACGAGTTTAGTTACGACACATATCTAAGGCTAGTAAAAACTTAAATAATGTAACTACATAAAGTAAATGCTTGAAAGTAAAAAGGTAGATGAACAATAAAGAAAAATATTGGGGTTAGAGAATCCACTTTTAATACTTCTATTTAGATATATCCCTTATTATAATATATTAATTTTGCATGATAATTACCAACCGACCATATAGGCGGTATCCCGATTAAGTCAAATTTATAATTAGTTCCAACCGATCATATAGGCGGTATCCAATTTAGTCAAGTTAAAACCAATTTTGTTAAGTCCAACTGACCATAAATGTGGTATCTCTTTAAGTCAGATTTTAAATAGTTTATATATTATATTTAAGGGAGATTAATTTAAATATTAGTAATAAAAGCTTGACATTTAACCCCAACAGAGGGGAGTTACCTCCTCATGCTGACCAGTAAAATTAAAGACTGAAAAGTAAAGAAAATAAAGTATTGTTGCGTAAAATAAATAAAATTAAATACATAAAGTTATAAATAAACAAGCAAGATACAATCTTCTTAGTATTCTTAAGGAATTCCTTAGAAGAAATTATGAATTTATAAATGAAATTCGGGCTCAATTTATAGGGAAATTTTGTGCCTCCACGTCGCGACGTGTGCAACCTTGTGTGATGCGCCGTTGATGTTAGACGCGTGGTACGGGCTTCGCGGAGATGGTGACACCGTGACGTCGGCATAATTATTAGCTGAATTATTGGCTTGGCGTAGCGACGCATAAGGGTGTGCACGTCGCGATGCTGATTCAGCATGACGCAAGCAATGACACATTTTCAATGATGAGTGTCGGCAGCATGTAATGGTGGCACGTGTCCGGCGCACGTTAGCAGATTTGTTGTTGATGTTGACACATGGCTGTCGCATATTAGTAAAGGCGCATGATAGCAAAACTTCTCTGATTGTGAAACGTGTCAGACGCATTTAGCAGTCTCCGGCGCACGTTAGTAGACGGCGCATTTTAGCAAAACGGTGTATTTTAGCAGGAAATTTACATTTTTGCCCTTTTTGTCCGTCGTTTCCGCTGTTTTGCCCCGGATTGCCTCCAGAGAGTCCTATTATTTTATTTATCTACAAAATACCATAAAACACATCAAAATATTCACAAAACTCAACAAACTATGCAAAATATTAAGTCAAAGGGATGATAAATAGTGATATATTTACCGCTTATCATTGAGACATCAACTTAGCAACACAAATTGAAGCTAAGATTATTGAAACAATTTTCATGTAGAAGAAAGTGTGAAAAACTTACAAAATCTCCAAGTTTTTGCCTTTCTTTTTCTTTCTTTCTTGAACTTTGCTCTCAAGTCACTTTGTAAAATATTATGAAACTTGTCTAAGTGTTAAAATTGAAACAAAATTTTTTTTATTAAAATAATTACACTATGGCCGAATTTATGAACCAAAAATCAAATAACAATTATTTAATAATTATTTTTGTTGTATTTTCATTAGTCCATAATTCACTTTAATAAAGTAACACTTTATCTTTAATAAAGCAAATCAAAATGTGTTCCAATGATAACATGCCATTTCCTAATTAAATCATTACTAAAGATATTTATTTTATTAATTAATTTAATTATTTAACAATTAAATAATTAAATAATAAAAATAAATATTTTTAATATATGTATTATATATATTAAATATCTCAAAAATATATATTAATGATATGTCAAATATCACAATTTGATATTTTATTAATGTGTATTTAATAAAATCAAGTATTAAATACAAATACACATTAATTCGGAAATGACCGTTAGGTCCTGATTGCATGCATTTTTATTTAACCATTAAACGAGTTATAAATAATCAGTATTATTCAGAACAGTTGCCCTAGTGCTCTATGAGTATATCTCATTAGTGAGACTCTCTAGATTCAGGCATATCCATCATGAAATCAAATTTCGTGTCCATAATTCACCCACCCGTAAATTATGACGACCACGGATAAACTTGTTGAATCATACAGGTCGAGGTCATTGCATACGTATAATCCCTCCGTCACATGTATCCGGATTATCCCAGAGATATAGATATAAAAGTCAAATCTCTATAGGAATAATCTCATCGATGTATCTATTAGCAATCTCTAAATAACATTCGGAGCTCACTTCCGAAGTATACTATGGCCATAGATTTAACAGATTACTAATCACATATAGACTACATATACTCTGTACACAGAACTGACGGATCCTTTCTTGATACTCATAGGATATCATGAGCATGAGTCCACACCCAACGAACAGACGGAGGTCTGATCTAAATAGATCGGTGACGTGACTGCCATCTAAGTGTGGAGGATACTCATATATCCACAGTGGTTATCTCAAGTCAAAGAATCACTATGCTACTCAACCCGAGAAGATTCCTAATGACGTTGGTGTACCATCTATTAGGAAATCTTCCGGATGCGTCGTTCAGTGTTTATCAAATAAACACTTACACGTCTATACGAGTCTCCCAATACTTAATTCATTAGGATAAACCATTGTACCAAGTCTGATATATGACATGTACCGGTCTCACGCAGATTTTACTAACTGACCCGTGTCAGTAAATCTTGACCATGAACTTAATTTAAGGATATACAACTTATACTCAACACTTCCCAATGTCAATTACAAACTATGATGTAACTGCGCACTACGTTGTAAATCTTGGGGTCTTTGTCTAATATATACATATCACTAAACCAGATTGAGTTTCAATCTAATCAATCTAATCGAAATTAGATCGAATACGTATATAAAATACATGAGGTGCTACCATTAAATTAGTAATATTTATGGAAAAAGGTATTGCTCGTATTCATTAATCAGACATAAATACGATCTGATTTGGCGCTCCGGAGCACCAACCCTAACATAAGATACATCTTCACAATGTTTACAAAAAAGATTGGATACCCAGGTCACATAAGATTCTTAGACCTTAGTCATCCATGGAGGGGAAGTAAATTATTTAATTGTCATCCAGAACCCTAAAAGCATGCAATAATTTATCTGGATTTGACATACTTTGCCAACATCAGAGACTTGCAAATACCATGCCCCACAAGCATTATAATAATAAATATGCTCATCGTAGACCTCGACCTGATTTGCTTCGAGCTGGAGTATGGGGGGAGTCTGAATCTGAGACATAATTTAGATGTTATGCATATTCAGAATAACATATACGAAAATTTGGTTGGCATCTGTTGAACATTCTAGGGAAAAAAGACACTGAAAGCACGTTTGGACCTGTAGGATATGAAAATTTGCAAAGATCTACACTTGCAATCGACTCCTAGAGGCTATGTCAAACCACATGCTTGTTATGTCCTAACTTCGGCTGAAATGAAGTCATTCTATTAGTGGTTGAAAACAATAAAATTTCCCAATAAGTATGCATCAAATATAGGAACATGTGTTAGACATGATACAATAACTAGGCTAAAGAGTCATGACTGTCACGTGCTTCTGGAAATTCTTTTTCTCGTAGGCATTCATCTGTTCCTTCCACCATAAGTATTTGACACAGTTTTGGACTTGTTTGTTTTCTAAAACAATTATGCTAGAGGAATTTAACCACATCAATGATTGATGAACTTGAGCAAGCAATCGTTCCCATTCTTTGTCAATAGGAATGGATATTTCCACCTGTATTTTTTGAGGTAATGGTTCATCTGGCAATGCATTTACTCACATAAGCACGTAAAGGATGCCTTGTCCACTTCAGATAGATATACCTCATAGAAACGTAATCTTTTATGTTTAAATATTAATTCATATCACACATATATATATATATAACTATAATAGCAAATTAGTTTTGTTGCTAAATATTTTAGGGTATTGGGATGATACAAATAATATTACAAAAAAAGACACGACCAGAATAGTCAATTATTCAGGCGTAATTAACATACGAAAACCTAATATTCTATTCAATGTACTTAAAGAATATTGAAACAACCTTTAATCGTCAGACTAGAAAATATGACAGGGGAGAATATGAATCACATGATGTCTTTGTTTTCCAGCAAAACTACAGACCCCTCGGGAAGATGACTGTTAAAATACTTACAATCGAGGAACAACAACGTGCTTATTGGTTTGTTTTGAATAATTGTGATGAGGTTCAGTCGTATCTACAGTACATGTCTAAACTAATTCAATAATTTTAAGAATTTACAATGACTATTAATAATTTTATTATTGTTTAATATAAACAACACGAGACCATTCTTGACAGTAGCAGGAATAACCAAAATACCAGTGAGAGGCAACGAAGGAAATTCCCTAAGTGGTTTGAGGCAACTATGAGTTTTCTCCATACCCAATTTTTTTAGTGTATAATGTCTTTGTCTTTCTCTCTATTAATGATTTCACATCCATTTCATATAAAAAATCAGATTGAAAATAGCGATGTCAACCCCTCCAATGCTATGGCATCACTAGTTTATGGTTCTGCAAGACAAGCATATGAGTATCCTGGTTGTATAGTGAATGGTGTATGATTTATTGTAAAGCAAAGAGATATTTCACACTCAACATAAAACTGTGGGATTACAATTCCAGGATACTATGGTGACAATACTATTGACTGTAACGGTGTCCTGCAATGAGTTATTGAATTGATTTACAGGCCTAATCGTCATATTTTCTTATCCGCATGCAAGTGATTTGACACTGATCCTAGAAATAGGAGAATTTAGTTCCAACACCATCTAACGTCGATCAACGTTGAACGTGCTTGGTAAAAAAATGATCCATATATTTTCTGTCATCAAGCACGCCCTTTCATGTATCTGGATGACCCAAAATTTGGGAATGGATTGAAAGTTATGGAAAATTAAACCAAATGGGCATTTGGGATGTTTAAAATAAACAAAATACCACTGATGATCACTTCGAATATGATGTTAAGCATGGCGACAATACTGAGAAAATTTTTCAATTGCAAAGTGTTCTCCAAAATTATATAATCAATATTCAATTACACAAGATGACATTGATACTATTAAGGTCATTCGAAACTTTAATGACGACCAATATTCAATTACCGATAGAATATATACTGGAAGATGAGTTTATGTCGGAAGATGAAACCGAACAAATATATAATAGTGATTAATAAATTTTATACATTTTATTAAAGTTTTAATAAAAATTAAAAGTTTATAATATCTAATATTTTTTAAAAAATTAATTAAAATAATATGGTACAATTTAGTGTCGCCATATATTGGCGATGCTAAATATGTTATTGGTGTCGCCAATAAACGACGCTAAAAGTGTGAGGGAAATTCAAAATTCAATTTTTTTTTAATTTTAATGTACTGTTAGCGTCGCTACTTAATGGCACGCTAAATTGACCTTTAGCGTCGCATGACATGACGATACTAATGTTTTTAATTATATTTCACCAGAGCACCACTCTTCACACTCTCACAATTGAAGCTCAACCAAATCTCTCTCAAATGTCAATATTTTTATTTTCATTTTTGAGTTTTTTTTTAGTTGTTTTTTAGTTTTAGAACGTTTTAGGATTATATGGGAAATTTAGGAACCCCATACAATCTTAACATTTGGTGTGCAATATGGCACACCAAGTGTTCGGTGTTTACCTCAATAAGGCAAGAAATCGATTAGTGCCTCAAATGAGGCACCTATTAGTGTGTCATTTGAGGTAATAATAAATGGAGTCTCAATTTGGGGCAATGGCAGTGCCTGTAAATGCCTCAAATGAGACATTATTAAGTGGTGCCTCATTTGAGGCCTGATAAGTGTAATATTGCTTATATCAAACTCTTATCAGTCAAGTGTTTTTTTTTCGGATTAATCGTAAATCATTTGATTTTTTTCTCAAATAGCCCCCGGACAACGCAAGAGACTCAATCCTCCATCCACCGGAAGGTTCCACCTCTGTGCCACCTGCTCAAGTTATCGATCCAACCCCTACAATTAGACGATCTCGGGTGATACAAGGGGTTTGGAGTTGGCGCATCACGTAAAAGTCCATGAACATATATCGATATGTATATCTGACGATGGAGAGAAACAACTGGTCCGCCACAATCCAAATTTTACCAACGAAATCAGGAGAATTATGTGATGTGACCACCCCCATCATTACACATATTAGATGAAGATACCAAAGCGGATGCGCCACAGTTTGTTCGCAGTATTGTCAGTAAGTATCATTTTAAGCATCAATTTTAGTTTTAAAATTATTTTTAAATGAAGCTTTTAACTGTGTGTCAATTTTTTTTTGTGCATGAGTGGTTTGATGTTGACTTGACCGCTCCGAATGTGATCAAGTACATTGATCACTTTATGGGCAAGACATGCTCGAACTACCACACTGAGAAACTCAAACCTATCTTCGACGAGCATGGTGCTGCTGATGTTATTTCTCATCTCATCGGCGACATGTCATCAGTGATGAGGATTGGGCCTCTCTGTGCGGCATATGGGCTTTGGATGAATACACAGTAAGTTTTAGATTTCCATAATATTTCATTTTGTATTCTTTTTTTAATCAAAATAGCAACTAACTTCATTTTTTTTAGAAAATTTATGAGCGGAATAAGGTGAACCGGCAGAGTCTGCGGTTCAACCATGTTAAAATCTCTAAACCTTTTTTTCGCACATCGTAAAGAACACTTCGGGATAAGTGGATATATGTTTACTTAAATATATTTTAATAATATTTAATTACTAATTAATATTTTTCGTCTGCAGCAAAACAATAAGGGAGAGGTGTTGCAGCACCTTCCGATACCGGAGTTTTTCCAACTCACCCACAACACTCCAAATAAATGATGGGTGAATGTAATGACCGGTAGTTTTCACTACTACATGCAGTGGTACTGTTACGTACGAGATGAAGACACATAAAACAAATTATATTGAGACTCAAATATACTCATGGAATGACTTTAGGGACGATCGGAGAATTCCTCGATGTCCCGGGACGAGACTGTACAATGTTCCCCTTTGGACAACCTTTGGTATTTGGGGCGTAACTTTCTCATACGAACTTCGATTTTTATGAATTTTATATCGCTGGAAAGCTGAGATCAAGACCTACAACACTTTGATTGAACATTTTTCCAAAATCAGACCAAATATAGGTTAGAAACGCAAGTTAAAATTTCAGATGAATAATGATTTCGGGGTCAAATGGATAAATCTCAAACTTTCTCCATCTTTCTACATTCTTCCATACTATTCTTAATATCATTGAGGTCCTACTATAGAAGAGGGTTACTATTCAAGGTTTAGAGAAATTTGGAAATAAAAAGAGAGAGAAGAAGAAGAAGAAGAATGAAAGAAGGAAGATGAAGCAAAGATTGATCATGGCAACCATTGGAGGCTTGGAAGAGTTGGAAATCAAAAGAAAGAAGGTAAGGAGACTTGACCCATTTTAAAAAAAAACATTTTTAAGATTGGTAATGATAGTAGGTTGATTTAGTTCGGATGTGTTGATGGATGATTTTTGTGTGTGCGAAGAATGGATGATTGGGGAAAACCCCTAATTTGTTCAAATTAGGTGAAAATTTTAAAAAAGTTAATGGATTGAAATTATGGATTGTGTTAGTGTTGTGAATGTTTTTTTGAAGTTAATAGCATGGTTTGTGTATTGGAATTGATTTGGTAGTGTCAATGAGGCATTTGGGGTGAGAAACATATGTAAAATCAAACGCAGAACCTGGAAAATTATGTTAGCTTAGCGACGCAAAGAGGTTCCTGCGTCGTGACGCGTGCTGGAAACTGAGACTCATTTTGCATCACGACGCGAGGTAAGAATATTTGCCAAATCAGTTTAATTCAATCCAGTTCCATCCCTGAGTGTTAGAGACCACCTTTAGGGTCTCGTATCAGTTCGAATACATATATCGCGTCATATACCAAGCGTGGTGTATTAAGTAACGATAATACGAACCTGAATTGAGAAAGTTTAACCTAGTTCTGAAACTCACCTCGTGATTTGTAATCTAACCAAATTACCATTTACAGACCATTGCAGGACTTGCAATCCCCTTCGACGAAGCGGAATAGCTTCAGCCAGATTCCTAAACAGTGAGTAGACACTTTCTCTTTTACTTGTTTTTCATTTCGTATTGTTATATCAGACTTACTTTTCTGCAATTAGGGCGTTAGCCAGGTTTGTTTTCATATCGTTTATGATTTAGCATGTTGAGAAATGTTTTAGAAAATATATGTTTTCAGTATGATTTTTTTATGTTTTCGGGGCATGAGGGAAAAACTCACCCCAGTATGTAACTTGAGGCAGTATAGAATTGACGGACATAAGACATGTGTACATGTAGAGGAGTGGGGGACGGCGATATGTAATGCCCCCAGATCCTAGTTCAAGACCAGGGATGACAGATGCCTCGAAATCTTGGTTTCAGAGCTTGGAGGGTAGCAGAGATCCGCACCTTCAGTTCTAGTTCAGTGCCTTGAGGGACGGCGATACGTAATGCCCCAAGACCACTAGTTTCAGGGATAGTAGTGGCGTGCTTTGAGGGATGGCGATACATAACGCCCCAAAGTCATGGATTTGCACTGCTGGCTACAGATAGGCGTATGGGGGGACGGCGATACGTAACGCCCTCATACGTCAAGGTCTTTCAGATACAGAGCAGCACCCAGTTTTCAGACTTTCAGAACACAGTTTTCAAGAAATCAGATTTTAGAAATAGTTTTCGAAAACCAGAGTTTCAAAAGCAGTTTCAGAAAGATCAGTTCTATTAAAGAAATGTCAGATGGAGTTTTCATAAAAGAGATTTCATATGAAATGATTTCTGAAACCTTAGTTTTAAAAACTAATGTTTTCATTGATTATTTCGATTTTATAGTCCACTCACTTAGATCGTACGATGATCTAACACCCTCCACTCTCAGTTTTTCTGTTCTTGTAGGCATTCTTGGAGGATGAGCTCGGGAGGACGGATACTGATGCATTCACTAGGGTTTGGAGCCCACCAGTCCAGAGTCAGAGAGCATAAGTGTCCAATCATAGTCAAAATAGAAATCATGTATCAGTTTTTATTCATGTCATAGTCATTGTAAAGACACATGTTTTATGTATCCAATTTTTGGAGTTGATTTTGCATGATAAGTTGTTGAGTTTGGCTACAGTCCCATGCTTATTATACATATATATTAGAAAAAAGAGTATCAGCAATTGAATAGCAGTTATCTGAGTCAGAGGCTTATGGGATTAGTACAGTCTAACCCCTGTCGGTAGCATCTCCCATATCAGGGATGTTACAAAGATAGTATCAGAGCATGGTCTAGGGAGTCAATGACTACAATGGGTAGAGTGTTGGGGTTTTGTATACTTAGTATGTCTGCGATACTAGTATGCGGGGAACTACCTCTCCAGTATCCGATCCTCGAGTATGTCCTCAAGATCCACAGACAGGTTAGTAAATATTCCCAAGTCATTTGAATCATTTTTCTTTACTCTAGTTAGGAATAATTTCGTAATCATCCTAGATTACTCCCCGAAGTTCAGTACAAGTTAGGGAACCAGATAATAAGTTCCAAAGAAAATTATCCAAGAAAGTAAAAGAGAAAGAGAAAGCTAGAAGAGAAGTAAGGAAAGTGTCAGGATGATGAAGTAGTGAGAAGTAAGAAAAGATAGAGATACAAGATAAGATCAGTAAGAAAGTACATGAACCTTTAGTAGCCAAGAGAATAGAGAAAGCCCCAGCAAGTATTAGAGTTGACCAGTAGAATTAAGACTCATTTCCTCCTCAGGAAATTCTTCTAAATGAATTTAATAACCTTCGAGATCTTCTTATAGATAGTGAGCTCCCCGAGTAACGAAGAATAGCCAGAGGGATAACAGAAGTAAGAAACCCAGATTAGTCTTGAGGGCCCCAATGGACCTAGATGCCAAAAAGGATTTAGAGAACTCTAGATACCCAAACCCCAACCCAGATCCCCAAGGAAGAAATAGAAACGGTTAGTTACTTTACCCCCATCAATATGATAGAGACAAGACCTCAAACTATCTAGTCTTCGAACCCTCAGTGGTACCAGATAAGGAAGTTACCCTGATAGAGCCTACCTCATACCTACCTTACATGAGAAATAGACCCTACCAGGACACAGAGTACCAGAATAAGGATATCGAAGCCCGTCGAGACATAGGTGTTTACCCTAGTCCCTACCTGCATAGGCATAGACAACCATGAGAAATCTGGTGAGAGTTCACGTATGATCTCAGAAGATTGATCACCCAGAAAGATATTAAGGAAGTTTTGAGGTTATAGGAAGAGAACTGATGAGTGGAAAATATATCAATATTTACCGCCCCTTATACTTAATATTTTGTTTAGTTTCTCGGGTTTGATGACCGTTTTGATGTGTTTTAGTTTATTTTGCAGATAAAATAATAGTGGGACTCAATGAAATCATTTAGGATGAAATGTGGGTCAAATAAGGGCAAAAATTGGACTTGACATATTAATTTTGGAGATTGGAACTTGAAAGGGCGTTTTAACGAAGTGTAGTTTTGGAAATTCTAGTTTTGCGCATCTGTCGTATTTTGGGCATAACTCTTTACTCCGATATCAGATTGAGCTGATTCAAGTTTCAGATTAAAGAAGACTCAAGGATCTACAACTATCAAGAACAAAATAATTTCGACTTCGGAAGATTTCATGACTGAAGTTGATGAAACATCCAAAAGTGTGTTATGCGTAATTATTAAAGTCTTTTTCAAAGCAAAAAAATAAATAAATAAATAAATAATAAAAATATTCAAACTCCCACCAAATATGATAGCAATTAGTGGAGCAATTAGTGGAGCAATTAATAATGGATTTGGTGGAGCAATTAGTGGAGCAATTAATAATGGATTTGGTGGAGCAATTAGTGGAGCAATTAATAATGGATTTGGTGGATGATTTGATGGTGGCAAAATTTTACCTATAAATACCAAGCCATTTCATTTGTAAATTCATACTTTATTCTAAGGAATTCCTTAAGAATACTAAGAGGATTGTATCTTGTTGGTTTTATTTACAGCTTTCAGTAATTTATTTCAGCTTTCGCACTTTCTTTTCTTTACTTTTCAGTTTTTACTTTCCGCAATTTACTTTTACGCACAATACTTTTCTTTCTTTACTTTTCAATTAATGATGAGGTAACTCCCCCATGCTGGGGTAAAAGGTAAACTTTTTATTACTAATATTTAGATTAATCTCCCTTAATTATAATATATAAACTAGTTAAAACCTGATTAAACTGGATACCGCCTGGTTGGTCGGTTGGTAATTAATTATTAATTTGACTTAATCAGGATACCGCCTATATGGCTGGTTGGTAATTATCACGCAAAGTTAATATATTATATTAAGGGAGATATCTAAAATAGTAGTAATAAAAGTGGATCATTTTACCTCAGCATTTTCTTTTATTGTACTTTTACTTTATTTACTTTTCAGCATTTAATTTTCAGTATTTAATTTCAGATTTAATTTCAGCATTTACTTTCCGTCATTTACTTTTCAGCAATTTACTTTTCAGCATTTTACTTTATGTCTTTTATTTTATTTAAGTTTTTACTACCCGTAAATATTTGTCTGTACTTTTACTTTATTTACTTTTCAGCATTTAATTTTCAGTATTTAATTTCAGCATTTACTTTCCGTCATTTACTTTTCAGCAATTTACTTTTCAGCATTTTACTTTATGTCTTTTATTTTATTTAAGTTTTTACTACCCGTAAATATGTGTCGTAACTAAACCAGTTACCTGGGGTTGTGATGAAGTCCAATATCACTGGTTTATAAGGGGTTAAATTACAGTTTGGGTAATATAAAGGTTTATTTATTGAGCCTTAATCCTAATGCTTTTTATTAACTGGCCATTAATAAAATTGAACTGGTAAACTTAAAATGAACGTGGAAAAGGGATTTTAGGTTTAAGACCCTAGATTCAATAACCCACGATCTTCCTTGAGGATAGATAACCCTTTAATAGATTTCCTTACAGGATAGGAATATACATGTTGGGCGGGGGTAGCTATAACAAAAGTGCCCTAGTTGTCATTGGTGGCAAGAGCAAAGAACAAAGATGTAGGAAATAGCCAGAAGAGCGAACCACCACTAGCCTCAAAAGCATGACGTAGAGCCAAGGAATAGGATATGGAGACAGCAAGAAAGAAACAGAAGTGGCAAAAAGACTCAGTACATACAGTGAAATAAGAAAAGAAGTTTGGAGACAATAAGATAAGTGAAGACCTCGGAGAAATCAATAAAGAGAAATGAATCTTAAAACATGGAGTAGTTGACCAGGTCCCCGCAGAAAACAGTGACGACCCTCCTTTTCAGAAACCTCAATTTTAGAAAGCATGCAAACATCTAACCAAATCGTTGTAGAGTCTAATTGTAAGGCAGAAATGTGTATCTGTAGATTCTTAGAAAGTGTATGTACCCACCCTTCTACTTAGTGCCCAGTAAAGGAAAAGGAAAGACCAGTAAAGAATAGTAGTTGACAGGATAGGTGAATTACGAGATAGCTAGACAGTTAAATCGATGAGTTCAAAGAGATTTAAACAAGCAGCATGAGCCAGAACAGTTTGAAGTCACAATAAGTTGAGCTAGCCTAGAGGCCATCATTAAATTAAGGAGCCTTTAAAAGGGTAAAGACTTAGAAATACAAAGAAATTAGGGAAAATGACTCTTAGGATTAAAGTGAGTAATTTATAAAGAGACCTACGGTAATGAGAAAGGGAAAGTAGATAAGAATAGTACTTAAACCGAAGGTTTAATAAGAAAATGCCTTAAGCAATCAAAAGAAAGGGAGTTTCCATGGTAATAAAGATATAAGGAATTCAAGGAACTGAGATAAGAAATAAACTTACGTAGCATGATAAGCTATTAAGGAGGAATAATAAGAGAGTGTAGATCACACGCAGAGAGAGAAAGTAAGGACTTTAGAAGGCTAAACAACAGAGATAAGATAAGAAAACGTACAGAGGCATTACGAGAAATTTCTTAGAGAGCATGATCTTAGAAGAACTTCTCAAGAGAGGAAATGAGTTCGATAGTCGAAGGTAAGCAAAGGTAAAGTTGGAAAAGACAAGTCAGATAATTTTAGTAGTAGTACCCTAGTGAGAGAAAAGATGTCAAACGTATATACATGAAAGTTCTAAGTTTATAGTTCAGCAGTATGCGCAACTAGGCCACCATAACTAGTAAGGCCTCAGAATAAGGTCCACCATCCCAACTCTCATTAAACATGGCAGCAAAGGTCGATCCCGATGATTACCTCAAGACATTTTCAGGAATAAGTGAAAGTATAATGGAAGGAAAACTGGATAAAAGACCTTCAGACATAGTTTATAACAAAATAAAAGTAAGAGACAGTGTTGGATTAAAGAGTTATGAAGAGGTTGTTCAAATGGTATGATACAATGATAAAATAGTAGTCAAGTATTAACTAGGATACTAGGAATCATGTTAGACACGGTAATGGATAAAGAAAGGAAAAGATATCCTCAGATAAGATCAGAGACATAGACCAAGGGAGTTATTAGTATAGCATAAGACAAGCAGAAGGCAAGAAGAGTGCAAAGGAAAAAGAGTATGAGTAAAGCTGTGGAGGTACAGTTACGGTAGTAGAAGAATACCTAGTAAGTAAAGACAAAGTGTGTAATTACAAGGTTTCGTAGTATCGAAATGCAACCAAAGATCCCTTACGTGTTAGTTCACGTGAGGCACATTAAGTACCCAGCCCAGACTTAGTTGACCAAACCACTACGGGTTGGGACGGCCTAAGCCACGGGTATGGGTGGTTGGTAGATTTGCATAATAGTACGAAATCGAGGAGATAAGTTGCTACAGTGTTGCAACTAGCATATGGAGTGAATCCTTAAGTAAGACATGTGACGTATATTTGGGTGATGACCCTTGACAGCACTAGAATTGGAATAAATCAGTGAGGAGTACCGAAACCAGACTTACAATAGCAGTGAAAATAAAGATATGAAGAAAAGAATGTGCATACAGTTTAGCTCCCAGTGACACAACTAGACTTTGCACCACATGAACCCAAGTTATACAGATAAGAAGAGGCAAAAGAATTTGTATAGGAACCGATAAGCAATCTAGTATAGACACATGTACGTATGTACCTTCCAGGGTCAAAGCCATAGTAAGAGAAATCCCAATTACAAGGAAGCGCAAATATCTACCGAGATAATAGAGCCAAAAGTAAAGTTGAAAAACCTAGCCCAATAATTATGCAGAATACGTAAAAAGGCATTGATAGTAAGAAGATTCTTAGAATATACCTTTTTATGGAATGGATATAAGAAGTCTTGACAGTCAAGAAATAGAAGGAGTAGACATAACCCACAAATCTAGAATCATTCAGAACTGATAACTTATTCGGGTAATGAGCTAGAATAAATAGAGTATAATGAAAGATTTAGGAATGAGGCTGCTCAGTGCATCATAAGGATTTTAGCATGGTTGTAGTGTAAGTAACCAGCAGAAGTTATAGGATCAGGATGAAGAGTCTCCCCTCTCGATTAAGAACTTAGAAGTACTAAGCATGAAACAAAAACCAAGTCAAAGGAAAGACTCAAGCGAGCATTAGTTAGTTTACAGAGAAATAAGAGTATAGTAACTGAATTAGATGGTTTTCAAGTATAAAGCCAGTTAAGACTGATGATCTAGAGAGAGACCGTGTACCGGTGGTCTGTGGTGAGATCCCAATTTAAAAAGGATTCGGGACGAATCCTATTTAAATGGGGGAGAATTATATAACGACCGGTAGTTTTCACTACTGCATGCAGTGGTACTGTTACGTACGGGCTGAAGAACAGAAATAAATTATATTGAGACTCAAATATACTAATGGAATGACTTTAGGGACGATCGGAGAATTCCTCGAAGTCCCGACGAGACTGTACAATATTCCCATTTGGATAGCCCATGGTATTTGGGGCGTAACTTTCTCATACGAACTTCCGATTTTTATTGAACTTTATATCGTCGGAAAGATGCGATCGATACTACAACTTCAGTGGTTTAACATTTTTTCCAAATCTGAAAAAAAAATAGGTCAAAAATGCAAGTCAAAATTTGAGATGAATAGTAATTTCGGGTCAAATGGATAATCTCAAACTTTCTTCTCCATCTTTCTCATTCTTTCAATACTTTTCTTAATATCATTGAGGTCCTACTATATAAAGGGTTACTATTTAAGGTTTAGAGAAATTTGGAAACAAAAGAGAAAAGAAGAAGAAACGTGGTCGTGAGAAAAAAAAAGAGGGAAAGAAGAAGAAGAAGAAGAAGAGAAGAAAAGAAGAAAAGAAGAAGAGAAGAAGAAGAAGAAGAAAGAAGAAGAAGAAGAAGAAGAAGAAGAAGAAGAAAAGAGAAGAAGAATAAAATAAGAAGAAGAAGAAGAAGAAGAAGAAGAAGAAGAAGAAAAGAAGAAGAATAAGAATATAAGAAGAAGAAGAAGAAGAGAAGAAGAAGAAGAAGAAGAAGAAGAAGAAGAGAAGAAGAAGAAAAGAAGAAAAAGAATAAGAAAATAATAATAATAATAATAATAATAATAATAATAATAATAATAATAATAATAATAATAAGAAAAGAAAGAATGAAAGAAGAAAATGAAGCAAAGATTGATCATGGCAACCATTGGAGGCTTGGGAAGAGTTGGGAATCAAAAGAAAGAAAGTATGGAGACTTGACCCATTTTTTTAAAAAAAGGTTTTTAAGTTTGGTAATGATAATAGGTTGATTTAGTTTGGATGTGTTGATGGATGATTGATTGTTGTGCCAAGAATGGGTGATTGGGGAAAACCCCCACTTTGTTCAATTTAGGGTGAAAATTTAAAGAAGTTAATGGATTGAAAATTATTGATTGTGTTAGTCTTGTGAATGTTTATTGAAGTTTAATAGCATGGTTTGTGTATTGGAATTGATTTGGTAGTGTCAATGAGGCAATTGGGGTGAGAAACATATGTAAAATCAAACGCATAACCTGGAAAATCAGGTTAGCGTAGCGACGTAAAGAGGTTCCTGCGTCGCGACGAGTGCTGGAAATTGAGACCCATTTTGCGTCGCGACGCGAGGTCAAAATATTTGCCAAATCAGTTTTGATTCAATCCCAGTTCCATCCCAGCGTGTTAGAGACCGCCTTTAGGGTCTCGTATCAGTTCGAATACCATATATCGCTTCATATACCAAGCGTGGTGTATTAAGTAACGATAATACGAACCTGAATTGAGAAAGTTTAACCTAGTTCTGAAACTCACCTTGTGATTTGTAATCTAACCAAATTACCATTTACATACATTGCAGGACTTGCAATCCCCTTTGACGAAGTGGAATAGCTTCAGCCAGATTCCTAAACAGTGAATGGACACTTTCTCTTTTACTTGTTTTTCATTTCGCATTTTTATATCAGACTTACTTTTCTACAATTAGGGCATTAGCCAAGTTTTTTTTCATATCATTTATGATTTAGCATGTTTTGAGAAATGTTTTAGAAAATAGATATTTTCAGTATGATTTTTTTATGTTTTTCGAGGCATGAGGGAAAAACTCACCCCAGTATGTAACTTGAGACAGTATGAAATTGACGGACATATGACATATGCACATATAGAGGACTGGGGGGACGGCGATACGTAACGCCGCCAGATCCTAGTTCAGGACTAGGGATGACAGATGCCCCGAAATCCTGGTTTCAAAGCTTGAAGGGTAGTAGAGATCCACACCCCCAGTTCTTGTTCAGTGGCTTAAGGGACGGCGATACATAATGCCCCAAAGTCATGGATTTGCACTGCTGGCTACAGATAGGTGTATAGGGGGACGGCGATACGTAACGCCCTCATACGTCAAGATTTTTCAGATACAGAGCAGCACCTAGTTTTTAGACTTAGAGAACACAGTTTTCAAGAAATCAGATTTTAGAAATAGTTTTCAAAAATCAGAGTTTCAAAAGCAGTTTCAGAAAGATCAGTTTTATTAAAGAAATGTCAGATGGAATTTTCATAAAAGAGATTTCATATGAAATGATTTCTGAAACCTTAGTTTTAAAACCTAACGTTTTGATTGAGTATTTCAGTTTTATAGTCCACTCACTTAGATCGTATGACGATCTAACACCCCTCACTCCCAATTTTCTGTTCTTGTAGGTATTCTTGGAGGACGAGCTCGGGAGGACGGATACTGATGCAGTCACTAGAGTTTGGAGTCCACCAGTCCAGAGTCAGAGAGCATAAGAGTCCAGTCAGAGTCAAAATAGAAATCATGTATCAATTTTTATTCATGTCATAGTCATTGTAAAGACACATATTTTATTTATCCAATTTTTGGAGTTGAGTTTGCATGATAAGTTGTTGAGTTTGGGCTACGATCCCATGCTTATTATACATATATATTAGAGAAAAGAGTATCAGAAGTTGAATAGCAGTTATCCGAGTCAGAGGCTTATGGGATTAGTACGGTCTAACCCATGCTGAAAGCAACTCCCAGATCAGGGATGTTACAGTGAAAGATGTCACCGAAAGTGCTATGTAAGTGTTTATTTTCATAAATTATATAAAATTCAGTATTTTTCACTAACCCGGAATTTTATTGTACGAACGAATGGTGGACATCCAGACATAGAAAGAACGCAGGGAAATCAACCTTTGGTTGATAAGGAGCTTTTGCGTCAAGTGTTTCGGAACACCATCTCTTACAACGTCGAGCTTGGCACTCGTCGAAAGGGGCAGAGGCTACTTCTCGATCGTCCGGATCTTCATGGAAGGTCACTGTCTTGAGGGAGCAGTTGAAGCTGACTTAAGAACGACTGGAGATGCAAAATAAATAGATGAGGAGGCAGAATGAAGAGATGATGAGTAAGGAGGAGGATCATAATCGAGAAATGGCAAGCTTACGACCGTGACCGGTGCTTACACACGCGTATAACGCAAGCGCACGTATCGTTCAAGTAGTATAAAAAGTATCGATCCCACGAGGACTTATATCAATTCTATTAATTTTATGAGGTCAAATGATTACTAGTATCTAACAGGTTGTTTGATTGATTGAAAAGGTGACGATTCTAAATTTAAAAATAAGTAAATAAAGTTGTTCGAATTAGGTTTAAGAAAATTCAATATTAAAAAATCTAGGGTTGTGATTTCTTCCAATATCATTTTAAAGATGAAGTGGTTATCTTATAGTTGGATAAAATATTGATTTATTACCTGGAACACTAAATTATGTAAAAGCCTCTTCCGATGGTCAACTACAAATATCCAGTATAATCCAATTGAATCATATGTCTATGTCAACCAAATTACCTGGATTCATTAAGATTAAGTTCCAATTATGGCTACCCCCGCCCGACAGGTATATTCCTATCCTGTAAGGAAATCTATTAAAGGGTTATCTATCCTCAAGGAAGATCGTGGGCTATTGAGTCTAAGGTCTTAAACTTAAAATCCCTATGTCTAGTTCATTTTAAGTTTACCAGTTCAATTTTATTAATGGCCAGTTAATAAAAAGCATTAAGATTAAGACTCAATAAATAAACCTTTATATTACCCAAACTATAATTTAACCCCTTATAACCGGTGATATTGGATTTCATCACAACCCCAGATAACTGGCTTAGTTACGACACATATTTTAACGGGTAGTAAAAATTTAAAAGTTAAAAGTTAAAAAAAAAATAAAAGTAAATTACTGAAAGTAAATTGCTGAAAAGTAAATTACTGAAATTAAATAAAGTAAAAGTACAATAAAAAAAAAATGTTGGGGTTAGAGGATCAACTTTTTATTACTACTATTTTAGATATCTCCCTAATATAATATATTAACTTTGCGTGATAATTACCAACCAGCCATGTAGACGGTATCCTGATTAAGTCAAATTAATAATAATTACCAACCGACCACCAGGCGGTATCCATACTTAGTCAGGTTAAAACCAATTTATAATTAATTTCCAACCGGCCAATATAGCGGTATCCTCATTAAGTCAGGTTTTAAATAGTTTTATTTTTATATTTAAGGGAGATTAATCTAGATAGCAATAATAAAGCTTTACCTTTTACCCCAGCAAGGGGGAGTTACCTCCTAATTGCTTGAAAAATAAAAACAGCAAAAGTAAAGAAAGAAAAGGTTTGTGCGTAAAAGTACATTGCGGAAAGTAAAACTGAAAAGTAAAGAAAAGAAAGTGCTAAAGCGGAAATTAATTACTGGAAGCTGTAAATAAACAAACAAGATACAATCTTCTTATTTATTCATTAGGAATTTCAAAGAAGAAAGTATGAATTTACAAATGAAATGGCTTGGTATTTATAGGCAAAATTTTGCCTATATCAAATCATCCATCAAATTCTCCACCAAATCCATTATTAATTTCTCCACTAATTACTCCATAAAAAATCCATAATTGCTCCACTAATTGCTTATCTTGTTTGGTGTTGATTTGATAATTTTTATTAATTATTTATTAATTTATATTTTGCTTTGAAAATGATTGATAATGACTTTAATAATTACACATCACACACTTCTGGATGGTTCATCAATTTCGGTCATGAACTATTCAGAATTCGAAAATATTTTCTCTTTCTAAGTTGTATATCTTTGAGTCTTCTTTAATCTGAAACTTGAATAAGCTCAATCCGATATCTGAGTAAAAAGTTATGCCCAAATACGACAGATGCGCAAAACTGGAATTCTCAAAACTGCACTTCGTCAAAACGCCCTTTCAAGTTTCCAATCTCCAAAATTAATATATCAAGTCCAATAATTGCCCTTATTTGACCCATATTTCGTCCTAAATGATTTCATTGAGACCCGATATTATTTTATCTGCAAAATAAACTAAAACACATCAAAACGTTCATCAAACCCGAGAAACTAAACAAAATATTAAGTTAAATGGGCGGTAAATATTGATATATTTTCCGCTCATCACTCACCCCCCAAACCTAACATTTTGCTAGTCCTCGAGCAAAACAACAAAATAAAAATAAAAATTAAACTAAGCCACTTTTCATAGGGATCACGATTGCATTTAGCATATGCAACAAGCCTTTAAACCCCTAGGTGTCCCTAGTGGACGAGTTATAGTCTCGTGAGGGCTTACAGCAATGATACCCACAAATATTTTACAAAAGTAAAAAGGTAGTGAAACTAATGCACACAAAAGCAAAAAGACAAGCGGAAAGATTTAAAGAAGTTAGTGACTAATCAGGTGAAACTTCTAATCCAAGTTACTAGTTGTTTTGTTTCCTTCTAAATTACCGAATAATAAATTCTCCGATTATTTTTACCATTCTTCATATACAAAGCCAACAAAGTATTAAACGACTCATTTTTGCCCACAACAGTCACAAGTGTAGTTGATAAGAGAGTATATTTGTGTCCTAAAGTTCTATCAGATTTCACACCTTTTTATGGCAATGGAATAATTTTTCTGATTTTTTTTTTTTGATTTTTTTTTCTTTTTTTTTGATGTTTTTTATTTATATACAATACCTTCCATCTATGTAACGAGCTTTGGGCCGGTGGCTCCCAAACCAGTTGGCTTTAGGGCACCAGGTGTTAAGACACCCCTACGGACTTAATTACTCAGACTTAGATATATATATTATTACACGCATTTTTGATCCATGTAGCGAGCTTTGGGCCAGTGACTCCCAACCAGTTGGCTTTAGGGCACTAGGTGTTAAAACACCCTTACAGACTTAATAACTCCGATCTCAGACGTCTTTTTTTTTTACTCCATTGCTTTTTGAGATGCTTCCTCCAATTAAACTAGAGCACTGAATATTACAAACTTTTCAATTTTAGCTCATGTCCGTATGTTACTATGTATGTTGATAATATCTTCAACTGAGCATATGAAGATTCATTTTAGTCAGTGTTAAGGAGAATTCACAATTAAATAATTCAAAATGAAATAAACAAAATTAACTTGTTTCAAAAATAGTTTGAGATACGTCTCAGGAGTGGAAATTCCTTACTCATCTATCTCTTACCAATTTCACCTTTTTAGTTAGTCAAAATAAAACAAAATGCAAAATATTTTTGTAATTTTTGAAAAATTTTCAAATTTTTTGTATTTTTCGAAAAATTTTGGATTAAATAAAAACAACACACAAACTAAAAACAAGGTACTGATCAACTAATTCCCTCCCCCAAATCTAATTAGACATTGTCTCCAATGTCTTAAACAGTAGAAGAAGAGTTTAGAAGATAATACCTGGTTAGCTGAAATTCTACAGAAATTAAAGGTTAAGATCCAGATTAATCCTACGCCTACGCTCTACCACGATCGTCCTCGGACCATTTATCTTTGAAATGATAGGGTCAACTCGTGGTTCATAGGCTATAAGTTGGTCTATTAGATCTGGAGCAGTTCTGGCAGTAAAGAGGAGTTCTTTCAAAGGTTTCGACACGAACCCATTTCTCCGAGCATCATCAAGAAAACACAAAGAAAATCATAAAATCCATCAACGTTGAGCAGTCCCAAGCGGTTTCTGGTGTATGTTCAGGTTCGCCCAAGATAGCAGAATAAAAATTTCCTCCAATGTACCCAAGCCACCTGGCAAAGCGATAAATGCCTCAGCACGGTTAATCATTTCTACCAGTCGTTCAGACATACCTGGCACGATCAGTTCCTCTCCGTTTGATGATCCAATAAGATTTTCCTCTGCCAAGGGTTTTGGGATGATTCCCAAAACATGACTGCCTCCTTCCTGTACAGCCTTTGAAACGATCCCCATAAGTCTGAGATTGCCTCCGCCATATATTAAGTGCATATTCCTTGCAGCTAAGACTCGACCCAATTCATGTGCTACTTCTACGTATTGTGGTTTAATACCAACACTACTACCGCAAAACACACAGATGTTTTCAACTCGTCTTCTTGAAGTGGCTTCCATGTTTTACTCTGGATGTCTTCAAAAGTGCAATGATGAGTTGAATTTATAATACCTGAAAAGGGTGAGTAAAATAATAGCACTAGTACCTGCCAAATGACAATTATTAGTTAAACAAATCGTGATAGTCATAAAGGTCTGGATCCTGTCGGAGAAAATATAACAAAACAAATTACAATTATTAGGAAAAGACAAAGAGATATAATATTTACAAGAAAAGTAGCGGCTTGATTGACGTTTATGCGTCAGGGACACTTCCCATCCAATTTTCTTATAAATTGGCAAACATGGTCTTTTTTAGTCAGATTCCCAATACTTAACAGTTGTCTTTCTTTTTGAAATTGTGTATGTAATTTGCGAAAGGCTATGTGAACATATCCACTGGGATGCGTCTCAAGAGTTGAAGATATATCATCTAAAGACTCCTTACTCAAGCCATCCCTAATGAATTTAATTTTGTCTTCGCGATTATCAGACACCATTCCTAAATAACGACAACGAGTATTGCAATTCCATCGTGCACATTTGTAACAAACACCCAATTGTTTAGCTCTACGTTTCTTTACATAGGTGCTTCTTCCAAAACCAGGCAGATGTGAAATAAAAGAGTCAGAAGACTCACCTGCCAATCTGAATCGTGCTTCAATTACCCAACAAATGTCATTAGGAACACCGTGAATTGTTAGTAGTCTCATCCGTTCCAAGCGAGCTTTGTAAACTTTCATCAGAGATTTTTGAGGGAGAGAAGGAAATTACTTGTGAAGATTTATGAGAGCTTCTTCCATCTTGAAATGACTTAATCTGCAAAAACTAAACACACAAAATTAAATCACACCAAATCACAATATATACACAAATTGCATGGGTTGCCTCCCTGCGAGCGCTAAGTTTAAAGTCGTCAGCTAGACGTGACTTCTTGAACGTTAGGCTGGATCTGAAAGTGTGACACTTTCTTTTTGTCGCTCAAATGATTCTCCCCATTAGTGCTTGACACGCTGACTGTTAACCTTGAATGTGTTGTTGGTGTTAGGATCTTGTAACTCAACAGCTCCATAAGGTAAAACCTGAGTGATCACAAATGGACCTGACCACCTAGATTTCAACTTTCCACGGAAAAGTTTCAACCTCGAGTTGTACAACAACACCTGCTGCCTTGGTTCCAACTATCTGTGCACTATTTTTCGGTCATGCCATTTCTTTGTCTTTTCTTTGTATAATCTGGCATTCTCATAAGTAGACCTGGCCGCCGGTTCGGTTCTGGTTCGGAACCGAACCGAACCCGCCGGTTCACGGTTCCACAAGTGTGGAACCGGAACCGAACCGGTTAATTCCGGTTCGGTTCCGGTTCCACACTTAAGTGGAACCGGAACCGTAAACCGAACCGGTCGGTTCCGGTTCGGTTTACGGTTCCCCATCCGATTTTTTTTTTTTTTTTTTTTTTAATAATAAATTTTAAAAATAAAAAAAATTCTATAATCGAAATGTTTTTTCATACTATCACATCATTTTTATAGAATCCTTTTTTTATAAAATTCTTTTAACATATAATCCTTTTTATAGCCAACTCTTGGCTAGTGCTTTCTTTATATAAGCGATGTGGGATATTTGTTACTTGGCTATTGTGTCCCACATCGCTTATATAAAGAAGTCAATAACCAAGAGTTGGTTATAAAAGGATGTGACATTCATGTTTTAGTATTGCATTTTAAACCTCATTAAGTCATTATTATTATTAAAAAAATTTAGATTTACTTGTGGAACCTTACGGTTCCAAGAAAATAAAAATTTTTTTTTTTTTTACTTTCGTTTCCACCGGAACCGTACGGTTCCAACCGGTTCGGTCAGGGTAAGAACCCTAACCGAACCGGTCAGGTTCCGGTTCGGTTCCGGTTCCGAACCGGAACCTTGGCCGGGTCTACTCATAAGCCTGTAGACGAAACTCCTCCAATTCGTTGAGTTGATGAAGTCATTTCTCCCCTACAGCTTGTGAATCAAGATTCAACTTCTTCAGTGCCCAGTACGCCTTGTGCTCAAGCTCAACTGGCAGATGACATGCTTTCCCAAACACCAATCGATATGGAGACATACCAATGGGTGTCTTGTAAGCTGTCCTGTAGGCCCATAAGGCATCATCTAGTTTTGTTGACCAGTCTGTCCTTGTTGATCCAACAGTTCTTTCTAGGATTCTTTTGATTTCCCTGTTTGAAACCTCAACCTGTCCATTTGACTGTGGATGGTAAGATGTGGCAACCTTGTGAGTAACTCCGTATTTGGATAGGAGTGCATCGAAGTATCTGTTGCAGAAATGAGAGCCACCATCACTGATGATTGCACGAGGAGTTCCGAACCGAGTGAAAATATTCTTTTTCAGGAATTTGATCACGACTTTTGAATCATTGGATGGCAGTGCAATTGCTTCGACCCATTTGGAGACGTAGTCTACAACAACCAGGATGTACAGGTTTCCGAATGATGGAACAAAAGGTCTTGATAAATCAATACCCCATACATCGAATATTTCCACTTCTAGAATGTTTTGCAACGGTCCTTCGTTTCTCCTGGAAATATTTCTCATTCTCTGGCACCTGTCACATTGAAAAGCAAAAAGATAAGCATCTTTAAAAAGAGTGGGCCAGAACAAACCTGATTGTAGGACTTTGGCTGCAGTTTTGTTTCCGCTGAAGTGTCCGCCATATGGTGATGAATGACAGTGTTGTAAAACACTGTTGATTTCCTCATGTGGAACACATCGTCTCAGTAGTTGATCAGCACACCGTTTGAACAGGTATGGCTCGTCCCAGACATAGTGCTTGACTTCTTTGAAGAACTTCTTCCGTTGCTGAGTTGTCCATTCCAACGGCCATTTTCCTGACACAATGTAGTTGACATAGTCAGCATACCAAGGGAATTCTTGTTGTTTTATGGCAAAAAGATGTTCATCTGGAAAAGTTTCTTTGATTGACAGATCTTTGTCAGCTGTTTCTCCATTCTCGAGCCTCGATAGATGATCTGCAACCTGATTCTCTGTCCCTTTCCTATCTCTAATTTCCACGTCAAATTCTTGCAAAAGAAGTATCCAACGGATCAATCTGGGTTTGGCATCTTTCTTCATGATCAGATATTTGATTGCTGAATGATCTGTGTAGACCACCACTTTGGGACCCAACAGATAAGAGTGGAATTTATCAAAAGCGTACACAACTGCGAGCAACTCCTTTTCGGTGGTTGTGTAGTTGAGTTGAGCTTCATTTAGAGTTCTGCTGGAGTAGTAAATGGTGTGAAAAATCTTTGCTTTGCGTTGTCCCAAAACTGCACCTACAGCAAAATCACTAGCATCGCACATCACTTCAAATGGAAGGGTCTAGTCTTGTGCTACAAAGATGGGGGCGGATACCAGCTTCTATTTTAAGATTTCAAAAGCTTCCTGGCATTCTTTGGTGAAGTTGAAAGGCACATCCTTCTCCAGAAGATTGCATAGAGGTTTTGAAATTTTGGAAAAGTCTTTGATAAATCTCCTGTAAAAACCTGCATGTCCAAGAAAACTTCGAATACCTTTAACTGATGTTGGTGGAGGTAGTTTTTCAATTGTCTCTATCTTTGCTTTGTCTACCTCAATCCCCTTTTGTGAGATCCGGTGTCCAAGAACAATGCCTTCTTGCACCATGAAGTGGCATTTCTCCCAGTTGAGTACCAGGTTTGTATCTTCGCGCACCTTTGTAAACATGTTCCAAATTTTGCAAACAATGATCAAAAGAATCTCCAAATACATAAAAGTCATCCATGAAAACCTCCATACTCTGCTCTAGCATGTTTGAGAAGATGGCCATCATGCAACGCTGAAATGTGGTAGGGGCATTACATAATCCAAATGGCATCCTGCGGAGACATGTAAATGTAGTTTTCTCCTGGTCTTCTGGTGCGATGGCAATCTGATTGTACCCTGAATATCCATCCAGAAAGCAATAGAACTCATGTTCTGCCAGTCTGTCTAACATCTGGTCAATGAATGGTAGCGGAAAATGGTCATTTCTCGTGGCTTTGTTCAGTTTCCTTGTAGTCCATGCATACTCTCCATCCAGTTACTGTTCTTGTTGGGATTAACTCATTCTTTTCATTAGTGACTACAGTAATTCCTCCTTTCTTCGGCACACACTGCATAGGACTCACCCAACTACTATCTGAGATGGGGTAAATGATGCCAGCATCTAACCATTTGATGATTTCTTTCTTCACGACTTCCTTCATGATTGGATTGAGTCTCCGTTGATGATCCACTGTGGGTTTGTACTCATCGTTTATCAGGATCTTGTGCATGCAAAATGATGGACTTATGCCTCGAATGTCTGCTATAGTCCAGCCAATGGCTTTCTTGTGCTCTCGTAACACTCTCATCAACTTTTCTTCCTGCTCCAATGTTAGTGAAGAAGAAATAATAACAGGTAATTCAGAAGAGTTTCCAAGAAATGCATACCTGAGATGGCTCGGAAGTAACTTCAGCTCCAGCTGTGGTGGTTCTTCAATCGAAGGCTTGATTCGATCTTTCTTTGGCAGTTCCAAACTTTCAATTGGTGGTGTTGCTTTGAATCGGAATGCTTTGTCAAGGTAGTTGATACATTCCAGGATTTCAGCATCTAGCTCGAAGTCAGACATGTTGGTGATGCAAGCTTCAAGTGTATCTGTGGGATTTGGCTCAGTATTTTGAACGATACTATCAACAACATCAACTCTGAAACATTCTTCTTCATTTTCATCGCTCGGGAATTTCATGGCTTTGAAAACATTAAAGGTCACTTCTTGGTCCTGCACTTTCATGGTTAGTTCTCCTTTTTGCACATCAATCACAGTTTTACCTGTAGCCAAAAATGGTCTCCCAAGAATGATAGGTATTTCTTTGTCTTCTTCCATGTCAAGGATGATGAAATCTGCTGGGAGAATTAGTTTGTCTACTTTCACCAGCACATCTTCAACAACACATCTTGGAAATGCAAGTGTTCGGTCAGCAAGTTGCAATGAAACTGAGGTAGGCATTGCTTCTCCAATCTGCAGTTTCCTGTAAATAGAAAAAGGCATCAAGTTAACACTAGCTCCTAAATCACATAAAGCCTTACCGATGTAATGTTCTCCAATGGTGCAGGGAACTGTGAAACTGCCAGGATCTTTCAACTTCGGGGGAAGTTTCCACTGAATAATGGCGCTGCATTCTTCCGTTAATGATATTGTTTCGTAGTCTCCAATCTCCATTTCGTGAAAGAATGTCTTTCATGAATTTGACATAACTGGGCATTTCTTCCAAGGCTTCTGCAAATCGGATGTTGATGTGTGCAGCTTTTTGAAAACCTCCAGGAATCGAGCAAACTGCTTGTCCAGTTTGTTTGTTTTTCTGAAGACGCTGAGGAAAAGGTGGAGGTGGAGTGATCTGTTCTTTTTCCTTTGCTTCTTTTTCCCTTGCCTCTTTTTCCTTTGCCTGTTTTTCCTCCATCTGGTGTTCAGCTTCTTTTGGAACTTCTTCTTGGGACATCTTGATTCTAACATCTTTGTTGATTTCAGTATCGTTTCAAAGTAATGGCTTGATATTGCTCTTCCTCGGTTCCTTGGATTGGGTTCTGTGTGTTGTTGGGAAGATTACCTGGTGGTCTGTAACTCTGAGCATTGCCAGTTTTCCGATTTGATTCTCATGTGCTTTGATGGAAGCTGATTGGCTCTGAAAGATGGCATCGTATTTTTTTAACTGATTCAGCACTTCTGTTATTCCTGGTTCATTTGCCTGCTCCTGGCCTTTGTTCTGGTGCTGAAATCCATGTGGTGGATAGTTCTGATGTTGGAATCCAGGTGGTGGATTGTTCTTTTGCCCTGAATTGTTGCTCCATGAAAAATTAGGATGATTCCTCCACCCTGGGTTGTAGGTGTTGGAATATGGATTTTTCCCCTGTCTGTTGAAATTGTTGACATAATTCACCGTCTCTTTAAGTTGGTTTGGTTCCGGTGCTCCTCCATATGGTGAACTTGTGGATCCAGTGGTAAGAGTCTCCATGAATTTGCATATCTGATACAGCTTGGTGTTGACTGCTATATTGGCTCCACTTTCATAAATTCCTGTAATTCTTTGGATCATGCTCCTTTCAGTTGGCCACAAGGAATTGTTGTTGGCCATTTCTTCGATTAGGTCCCAGGCTTGATCTTCTCCTTTTGCCATTAAAGCTCCTCCAGCAGCAGCATCGATTGTGGTTCTCATTATTCCAGAAAGTCCATTATATAATGTTTGGACTTGAAGCCATTTTGGAATCTCATGGTGAGGACATTTCCGGAGTAAATCTTTGTACCTTTCCCAAGATTCGTAGAGGGATTCTGAATCTTGTTGTACAAAGGATATGATGTCATTCCTCAGTTTTCCGGTTCTGGCTGGTGGAAAGTACTTTGCAAGAAATTTGGTGGCTAAAATGTTCCAGGTTGTGATGGAACATGCTGGTAGTGAATGTAGCCAAGCTTTAGCTCTGTCCTTCAGGGAATATGGAAAAACTCGCAGTCTCATTGCTTCTTCAGCTTCTCGGTTGTAATTAAAAGTTCCGCAAATTTCCAGGAAGTTACTGATGTGGGCATTAGGATCTTCAGTTGCATTTCCCCAGAACTGATCTGACTGCTGAATCATCTGAATGCATGTTTTGATGTCACCCGCATTTGCAGGTAAGAGAGGAAGTACAATACAAGAAATGAGTCTGTCAACCACCGGAATGGTTCTGTCTCGAATGGGAATTGGTGGTGCAACCTCCAAAGGTTCATGTTCCATGTTGATTAAAGCTTCTTGGCTTTCTAATCTTTCCCTTCACAACTGTCTGATGGTTCTTTCAATTTCTAGGTCAAGCGGTCGTAGTTCAAAACTTCTGGTTCGTCTCATGAAGTTTCTGAGAACCTGAAACACAAGAAAACAAAAACAATAAGTAAAAAGAAATTAGATACAAGTAAAGGTATCTAACCCCTAAACTAATAGTAAAAGATAAATAAGTCCCCGGCAACGGCGCCAAAAACTTGACCGGTGCTTACACACGCGTATAACGCAAGCGCACGTATCGTTCAAGTAGTATAAAAAGTATCGATCCCACGAGGACTTAATATCTATTCTATTAATTTTATGAGGTCAAATGATTACTAGTATCTAACATGTTGTTTGATTGATTTGAAAAGGTGACGATTCTAAATTTAAAAATAAGTAAATAAAGTTGTTCGAAAGTAGGTTTAAGAAAATTCAATATTAAAAACTATTTAGGGTTGTGATTTCTTCCAATATCATTTTAAAGATGAAGTGGTTATCTTATAGTTGGATAAAATATTGATTTATTAACCTGGAATACTAAATTATGTAAAAGCCTCTTCCGATGGTCAACTACAATATCCAGTATAACCCAATTGAACCATATGTCTATGCCAACCAAATTACCTGGATTCATTAAGATTAAGTTCCAATTATGGCTACCCCCCCCCAGGACAGGTATATTCCTATCCTGTAAGGAAATCTATTAAAGGGTTATCTATCCTCAAGGAAGATCGTGGGCTATTGAGTCTAAGGTCTTAAACTTAAAATCCCTATGTCTAGTTCATTTTAAGTTTACCAGTTCAATTTTATTAATGGCCAGTTAATAAAAAGCATTAAGATTAAGACTCAATAAATAAACCTTTATATTACCCAAACTATAATTTAACCCCTTATAAACCGGTGATATTGGATTTCATCACAACCCCAGATAACTAGCTTAGTTACGACACATATTTACGGGTAGTAAAAATTTAAATAAAATAAAAGACATAAAGTAAATTCTGAAAATTAAATACTGAAAAGTAAATTGCTGAAAAGTAAAAAAAAAGTAAAAAGTAAAAAGTAAAAAAAAATAAAAGTAAATTACTGAAAAGTAAATTGCTGAAAAGTAAATTACTGAAATTAAATAAAGTAAAAGTACAATAAAAGAAAATGCTGGGGTTAGAGGATCAACTTTTATTACTACTATTTTAGATATCTCCCTTAATATAATATTAACTTTACGTGATAATTACCAACCAGTCATATAGGCGGTATCCTGATTAAGTCAAATTAATAATTAATTACCAACCGACCAACCAGGCAGTATCCATACTTAGTCAGGTTAAAACCAATTTATAATTAATTTCCAACCGGCCAATATAGCGGTATCTTCATTAAGTCAGGTTTTAAATAGTTTATATTTTATATTTAAGGGAGATTAATCTAGATAGCAATAATAAAAGCTTTATCTTTTACCCCAGCAAGGGGGAGTTACCTCCTCATTGCTTGAAAAATAAAAACTGCAAAAGTAAAGAAAGAAAAGGTTTGTGCGTAAAAGTAAATTTCGGAAAGTAAAAACTGAAAAGTAAAGAAAGAAAATGCGAAAGCGGAAATTAATTACTGGAAGCTGTAAATAAACAAACAAGATACAATCTTCTTATTTATTCATTAGGAATTCAAAGAATAAAGTATGAATTTTACCATGAAATGGCTTGGTATTTATAGGCAAAATTTTGCCTATATCAAATCATCCATCAAATTCTCCACCAAATCCATTATTAATTTCTCCACTAATTACTCCACCAAATCCATAATTGCTCCACTAATTGCTTATCTTGTTTGGTGTTGATTTGATAATTTTTATTAATTATTTATTAATTTATTTTTGCTTTGAAAATGATTGATAATGACTTTAATAATTACACATCACACACTTCTGGATGGTTCATCAATTTCGGTCATGAACTATTCGGAATTCGAAAATAATTTCTCTTTCAAAGTTGTATATCTTTGCGTCTTCTTTAATCTGGCGCTTGAATCAGCTCAATCCGATATCTGAGTAAAACGTTATGCCCAAAATACGACAGATGCGCAAAACTGGAATTCCCAAAACTGCACTTCGTCAAAACGCCCTTCCAAGTTTCCAATCTCCAAAATTAATATATCAAGTCCAATAATTGCCCTTATTTGACCCATATTTCATCCTAAATGATTTCATTGAGACCCGATATTATTTTATCTGCAAAATAAACTAAAACACATCAAAACGTTCATCAAACCCGAGAAACTAAACAAAATATTAAGTTAAAGGGGCGGTAAATATTGATATATTTTCCGCGCATCAGACCGCAAGTGGAGAGATCGGCCGCTCAGGGCAGTGTTTTCTGATCGAACTTCCAGGTCGGACAGACGCAGCTTCGACCATGTCCGATTGTAGGACACGGATGTTGGACGACGCTGTCCCGGGCTCGCGGCCCGGTTGGGAGTACAGAGTAGCCCGCAGGGGACTAAACCGGAGAAATAACATGGAGTCGCCACCCGGTGTGAACCGGGAAAATGATTTAAGGCCGCAATCACCCCTCGCAAGGGAATACCTCAGACCATTGGGTTCGGAATGGTCCCTTACTTATACTACTTGTAATGAAATGATTTGTGCAATAATTTAATCGAATCTACGCAACATATTTCCAAGAATATTCTATTTCTAAACTCACATGCATAAGTACAATGTTCATATCTAAGTTTGCATATAACCTATGTCCGAATTTGCATACAACCTATTTGCATATAACCTATGTCCGAATTTGCATGCATAAAGGTAAATTGAAACACGGCAAACATACAACTTCATAAGCACATCGTACTTATACATATAGGAACACAAATAAATGGCAATTGCACAATCCTGCGTAATAAGGAGAAGCAATTAGGTACATAATACAAAGAGATAACTAATGGGGCAATCATGCATGAAATGTGATGAAAATGACTCAGTTCAGTGTATATGCGTTCGTGTTGCGTTCGTAAATGCGTTCGAACGGTAAACAGAAGGTTCGTGTTCGTATAGCGTTTGATAACGCATTCGAACGGGACAAGACATGATGAAACAAAACGCATGCACGTTGAGTAGCATTCGTAAATTTGTTTGAACGGTAAACAGAAGGTTCGCGTTCGTATAGCGTCTGAGAACGCGTTCGAACGGGACGAGACCCGATGAAACAAAATGCATGCGCGTTCGAGTAGCATTCGTAAACACGTTCGAACGGGAAACAGAAGGTTCGCATTCGTATAGCGTTCAAGAAGGCGTTCGAACGGGACAGGAGCTGATGAATGATAGACGATGCAAACACATACACAGATGCACAATGTAGGACCTTGTGTGCCCGGTTGAACTCATTCCTATTCAATCGAGTATGCCTCGTCCGGCGTGGCAAAACATCGTGGTTTTAGGCATTTTCCCTCGAATAGAGGACCTTTAATCCACCCTAGTTAGCCCATACGCACTAGAATGCAATACATGCGTAAATAGAACAATGATATGCAAAAGGCCAATGACATACAAGAGGCGCGGCAAAATATCGTGGTAAGGTAGCCCTTTAGGCATTTTCCCTCGAATAGAGGACCTTTAATCCACCTTAGTTAGCCCATGTGCATTACATTACAATGCATAAAATGAATGAGACAATAATATAGACTTCCGTATATCCGATTAAACGTATCTCACATTCAATCAAACACACTTCGTCCAGCGCGGCAAAGTATTGTCGTAAAGGTAGCCTTTTGGACTTTTCTCCCCTCAAATTGAGAACCTTTAGACTAACATACTAAGCCCATGCGCATTACATCACAATGCATAGAAAATAAAGACAACAATATAGGACTTCGCATATTCGATTAAACATATATCACATTCAATCAAACACAATTTGTCCGGCCCGGCAAAGTATTGTCATGAAGGTAGTCTTTTAGACTTTTTCTTCCCTCAAATAGAGAACCTTTAGACCAACATACTAAGCCCATGTGCATCATATCATCAATACAAACAGATAATCGTACGGAAATTAAATGGAGGAATATAAAATACGGATAATAAACAAACAAGATAAAACAAAGCTAAATATGTGTCGTTTGCTCAAGTGGTACGTGGAGTTGTATCCCAAGTACAGACCGCACTACCGTCCATTCGGATTCGGCTACAGAATTTATGTCTGGGTTTCCATCCTATATACCACAAGTGACGACACATTTTCCATTCATTCAAGGGCCACAACATGCATCAACAAATGACTCTCATACGGAAACAATAAATAATACAATTAAGAGAGATGAATAAGAATAAATAATATAAGTGCCCTCAGGTCTAACCTTTTAAATCGCCTCTCGGACGTACGGTACATGATCATCGGATGGTTTAACGCTCTGCAACTCCTCTGGTTCACTAGTTCACTGCTTCCTTTCGCTGTTTCTTCGTTTGGACCGCCGTCTTTACTCCGTTTCGCTACTTTTTTGCTGCTGTTTTTTAGTCATTGTTTCTGCGGGTTTTTTGCTACTGTTTTTTGTTTTAGGGGGCTGCTGTTTGATGGTGATTTTCGGTGGTGTTAGTGCAGCTTTATGGGTGATTTTCGGTGATGTAATGGGCTATTTTAGGTTGTGTTTGTGCGGCAATGGGGGTGTTTTGGTTTAGTGTTTTCGGCAATGGAGGGAGGAGGAGAAGAGAATTATTTCTTGTTACCTCTTGCTTGTATGGACTAGGAGTTTTTTTTTATTTGTGTGAATGAGCTAGGGGTGCTAAGGGTTGGATTTGGGTTTCTTTTATAGGCAAAGGGTAGGTTTTCTAAGGCTTGAATAGGAATGGCTCAAGTAATTATGGAGGGAATATCCTAATTAGTATTTCATAAGGAAAACATATATTTAATTAAGGGACAAGATTTGGCTAGATTGGGAAGGTGATATATTTGATTTGTTTATTTAGGTATGTGAATTATTTAGATTGTGATGTGATTTATTTAATTTAGGAAAGATATTATTTTAATTTGTGACATGTTTTAAATGTTTTAATTATTTTTGGGTGGGTTTTGGTGGGCTAATTGGGCTTGGGCGTGAGGCTAGCAGAAAAACCAGAAGTAACTACCCCGTTCGAATGCCGATTCGAACGCTGCACGAACGTCCGTAATCTGTCTGACGTTCGAACGTGTTAACGAACGCAGCACAAACGAAAGTAGTGAACATGCAAATTGAATCTGATGACATACTTATTCTGAATTTCCCCTTCCGACATTCGTTTCCCGCGACTTCCGTAACTTAAAAGGTAGTGTCTCCAAATGAGACTCATCATAGGGACTTACATGCAAAATGCAGTGCCTACAGTCGCCCCCACTTTGATGGGACTTGTGCAATGTGCGACAATGACAATCCTATCGAAGTCGTGCAATGCATTTTTACTTACCTGGCTCTCCAGCTGCCACCTGACTTGCCTGCTGCCTCGAGCTGAGTTGATGACGCAGTGGACCTCGATCCTGGGACTCATCCCCATAACTGCAACGGACAACGGGGGCCTCGACCCTGGGACGTATCCCAATACCGCTGACAATGTGGGTCACGACCCTGGGACGCATCCCCAAAACCGATTATGCAGTGGGCCTCGATCCTGGGACGTATCCCAATAACTGCAACCGACAACGGGGGCTTCGACCCTAGGACGCATCCCAATACCGCTGACAATATGGGTCACGACCCTAGGACGCATCCCCAAAACTGCTGATGATGTGTGTGGGCCTCGACCCAGGGACTCATCCCCAAACTGATGTTGATGTGGATCGTGACCCTAAACTGATGTTTGATGTGGGCCTCGCCCCCAAACTGATGCGGATGTGGGCCTCGACCTTGGGACTCATCCCCCAACTGATGTTGACATGGGCCTCGCCCCCAAACTGATGTTGATGTGGGCCTCGCCCCCAAACTGATGCGGATGTGGGCCTCGCCCCCAAACTCATCCCCCAACTTATGCTGACATGGGCCTCGCCCCCAAACTGATACTGATTCCTTCTTGAAACTGATGACACTGTATTGTTGCTGCTTATGGTTGGCTTGTTTTTGCCGCTTTCTCTTTTTCTTCTTTGAAACCTGTTATTACAAAACAGAACAAACACAAAAGAATGCAAATATATTACGTGTATGCATGCATGCATGAATGAGTTTCCTATCCCGTTGGGTTAGGTCTTCTTTCAATTCCCTTGGTGACTGCTCGGTCTTCTTTCCCTCAGGCAAAATACTGCTTCAATCTATCCATGTTGATCGGCTCGGTGAACTCGTTCTCTTCCAAATCTGACAGTCTCACTGCCCCATTTCCCATTACTTTCTGCACTATGTAGGGTCCTTCCCAGTTAGGTCTGAACTTTCCTCTTGGGTCTGTTGTCGACGGCCTCGACTGCTTAAGTACCAAATCACCCTTTCTGATCTTAGTCGGACGCACCTTCTTGTTGAATGCTCGGGCTAGTCTTTTCTGATATATCTGCATGTGATGCAAAGACTTCATTCTTTTCTCATCTAGTAGTGATAACTGTTCAAATCTCTGTGCGGCCCATTCTTGTTCAGGTAACTCTGTTTCTACTAATACCCTCAAGGATTGTATCTCAACTTCCACTGGTAGTACTGCTTCCATTCCATAGACCAAAGAGTAAGGCGTGGCTCCTATTGCTGTTCTTACTGATGTTCTGTACCCCCACAGGGCATACGGTAGCTTGTTAGCCCAATCTTTGCAGTTCTCTGTCATCTTGGCTAATATTCTCTTTACTGTCTTATTGGCTGCCTCAACTGCCCCATTTGCCTACAGCCGGTAAGGTGATGACTTGTGATGTCCAATCCCATATCTCTGTAGCATTGCCTTCGTTTCCCCTTGAAACTGAAACTGTTATCTGTCACTACATGATGCGGCATCCATACCGACATATGATGTTCCGAGCTATGAACTTTGCCCATGTTTTGCTTTGTAACATTACGAAATGACTCGGCTTCCACCCATTTTGAGAAATAGTCCACTGCCACTACTATGAAGCGATGCCCATTCGATGCATTTGGTCGAATCTCTCTGATCATATCAATTCCCCATGCTGAAAAAGGCCATGGCTCTGATAGCTCATGCAACTCTGTGTGCGGCAGATGATTCAAATTACCGTGTGCTTGACAATCATGACAATGTTTTACCAGCTTTGCACAGTCTGTCTCCATGGTCAACCAGTAGAAACCTTGTCTTACAATCTTGCGAGACAAATTCAACCCATTCATATGCGGTCCACATACCCCGGCATGTATTTCTTCTATTGCCTTCTGAGCCTCTTCTTTTCTCAAACACTTCAACTGAACGCCATTTACCTGTCTCTTGTGCAATTCTCCTTTCAAAATCACATACTGAGAATCCAACTTCTGAATGGCTATTCTGTCTTTTCTGCTTGCTCCTTCCGGGAATTCTTTGTGTTCCAGATACCTCTGAATGTCATGATACCAAGGTTTACCATCGTCGATCTCTACTTCCAAAACTCTTTCTTTCTCATAAACAGGTTTGCTCGCTGTTGTCAGTACCAATGGTCTCATCACTAACTTCTCTGGATTTTCCCAAGTCGCTGCAAGTGTAGCTAATGCGTCTGCCATCTGATTCTCTTCTCGCGGCAAGTGCTGAAACTTACAATCGGGGATAGCCTGTGCCAAATTTCTGAGGTGAAAAAGATAAGGTTTCAACTGTTCTTCCTTCAATTCCCATTCTCCTTGAATCTGTCGGACTACCAACATCGAATCTCTGTAGACCTCCACGCTCCCAGCCTTCAAGTCTATCAATGCAGTCAATCCAAAAGCACATGCTTCATACTCGGCCATGTTGTTGGTTACCCCAAATGTCAACCTCTTGGCCATAGGCAAGGTTTCTCCCTCGGGGGTCACTATCACAATACCAATTCCGGCTCATTTGCAATTCACCGCTCCGTCGAAATACATTTTCCATCCTTGAACTGTTATTGCTTGGATCTCTTCATCCGGGAATTCAAACTTGTACTGATCCCCTTCAATAGGTTGTAATGCCAAGAACTCTGCTACGGCTCGGCCCTTGATTACTTTGGAGGTGAGATACTCAATGTCAAACTCTGTCAGCAACACTAACCATCTGCCCAACTTCCCCACTAGCGAAGGTACTGAATGCAGATACTTCAAAGGATTCTCCTTGGCTACCACCTGGATCTTGTAAGACTAGAAGTAATGCCGCAAATTTCTGGATGCCCATACTACTGCCAAACATATCTTCTCTACCTCTTGATAACGGGCTTCGTACGGAAGTATCTTCTTATTGAGATAGTAGACTGCATGCTCTACCCATGTCTCATCTGCATATACCATCATTGCCCCCAGTGCTTCTGATTCTATGGCCAAATACAATATCAAGGGTCTGCCCGGTCTCGGAGGTTTCAATACATGAGGTTTTACCAAGTATTCTCTGATCTTGTCGAAGGCTGTTTGACATTGCTCATTCCATTTCACTGGCTGGTCTTTTCTTAGCAGTTTGAAGATAGACTCACAAAATGATGTCAACTTGATGATGAACCGACTGATATACTGAATTTTCTCAAGGAATGCTCTAACTTCCTTCTCTGTCTTTGGTGCTGGCATCTCTGTGATTGCTTTGATCTTCTCAGAGTCTACCTCTATTCCTCTCATTCCCACTGTATGTCCCAGTAACTTTCCTGATGTTACCCCAAACACACATTCTGACTTTTCCGTCTTTCTTTGGTACTGGCACAATATTTTCCAACCACTCCGGATATTTCACTACTTCCAGGAATCCCACATCTATCTGTTTCTTGATTTCTTCTCTGACTTTCTCAGCCCACTATGGTCTCATCCGTCGGAGTTTCTGTTTCACTGCCCTCATATTCGAATAAGTTGGTATTGTATGTTGGGCGATGCTTCTGTCTACCCCAGACATGTCCTCGTAGGACCAAACAAAGACTTTGGCACATCTTACCAATATTTCTTCTAATTTCTCCCGCACATCAGAGGTAACCTCACTTGCAATTAGGATTTACTTGGGACTTTCAGGCGTACCCAAGTTAAATGCACTCGTTTTGGTTGAGCTGATATCAAATATACTTAAATCATGCAAATTGAAAGGAAGAGACTCAGGAAAGTAAGCAAAATGATTGTCTTTACTGCTAGCAAATGCAGAAGTACACTCAAATAAATTAGGAAGATAAATGTCTTCATCCACAGACACTTCATCATTCGCAACCGGGTTTTTCTCAGTTTCTTCATCTTCCCCGATAGTCAGGCTCTCCAATTTCATCAACTCTTCTTCCCACTTATCTTCTTCTTTCACAATTTCTTCCGTCAGCGGCTTCTCACCCAGCATATCTTGGAATATCTCAAATTCGGGCACCACAATCCCGTTAACTTCTATCGATTCGGGCTCACCTTGGTACCCTGAAACCTTTACAAGCATTCCATCAATTTCAACCATTTCTCTTTAGCCCTCAGCTTTTCCTCATCAGACTTGTACCCCAAACCCCTTTGAGTAGTCTGACCTTTAAAGTTAGGCAATGTTGAACCTTTGCCCGGCTCGAACTTCATCTTTACCATGATCCTAGCCACCCTAGGATCCACCCACTCCTCAAAATTTGTCAACACTTGGAACCTTGTAAAAGGTTGTATTTCCAAAGCGGCCACAGCATTATCTATCTCAGCTTGAATGGTGACAATCTCTCCCTCGTACGGGAACTTAACAACCTGGTGCAGAGTGGAGGGCACGCCCCCAAGCTTGTGAAACTAAGGCCTTCCCAATAACAAAGCAAAAGTGGCCGGGATATCCAGCACTGTGAATTCAACCTCATCTTCAATCGAGCCAACTTTGACCATTGCTGCAAAAGTACCCTCAACTCCCCTCTTACTGTCATCATAATCTTTAATAGTCATACTAGAAGGATCCAGATCTGTTACCTTCATACCCAGTTTTGCCAAAATCTTCAATGGGCACACATTGATGGAGGAGCCATCATCTACCATCACACAATATGTCTTCTTGCCCCTTACTTCAGCTCTAATGAATAAGGGTCTATTATGATTCCTTCCCTCAGCCAGAAGTTCCTCCTCAAAAAAATGTTATCAGTAAAGCTTCCTTTGTACTGATCCAACAAACATCGTGGGGTTAGCATCATCGCAATACTATCTTGCTCAATGCATCAACCAAAGCACGTCTGTGCTCCTGTGATGAACACAATAATTCCCAGATGCTGACATGTGCCCGCGTCTTTTTCAACTGTTGCAGCACTACACCTCCCTCAACATTTTCTGTATTCTCAGCCACTTCTCTCCCTTCTTGTTGGGGTTGGTGCTCAGAGTGCCAATCCGGACCGTATTTATGTCTGATTCATGAATATGAACAATCCTTGTTTTCCATAATATTTTTTATTTATGGTTGCACCTCTTGTTTTTATATACGTATTCGATCTGATTACGATTAGATTCAAACTAAATGTGATTTAGTGATATGTATATATTAGACAAAGGCCCGATAATATATAATGCAGTACACAGTTACAAAGATAGTTTGTAATTGACATTGGGAAGTGTCACTGCTAAATGTATATTATCAAATACAGTTCCTGGTCAAGATTCACTAACACGGGTCGATTAGTCAAATCTGTTGAGACCAGTACATGTCGTATATTGAGACTTGGTCTGATGGTTTATCCCAATGAACCATGAGTCTAAGGAGACTCGTATAGACGTGTAGGTGTTTATAGTGGATAAACACTGAACCACTCACCGAAGATTCTTAATGGATGATACACCAACGTCAATAAGAATCTTGTCGGGTTGAGTAGCACTTGTGATTCATAGACTTGAGATGCCACTGTGGGCACATGAGACATCTTCTACACTTAGATGGCAGTCACGTCACCGATCTATTAGATCAGACCTCCGCTTGTTCGTTGGGTGTAGATAGATCCTCAGGGTGTCCTGTGAGTATCGAGATAGATAGATCCGTCAGTTCTGTGTATCAGAGCATAGGTAGTCCATATGATTAGCAATCAGATAAAACCATGGGCCCGTGGTACAGTTTGGAAGCCAGTTCTAAACATTCTTTTAGAGATTGCTAATAGAATAGTCGACTGGATAATCCCTATAGAGATTTGACGTTTACATCTATATCTCTGGGATTTATCCGGATACCTGTGACGGAGGAATTATACATATGCCATGACCTCGACCTGTATGATTCAGCGAGTTTATCCGTGATCGTCATAATTTACGGGTGGATAAATTATGGACATGAAATTGGATTTCGTGACGGATATGCCTGAATCTAGAGAGTCTCAATAATGAAATATACTCATAGAGCACTAGAGAAACATTTATAAATAATATTGATTATTTATAAAGTCGTTTAAAGGTTAAACGCAAAATACATGTTTAGGGACCCGATAGTCATTTCCTTAATTTTTGTGTATTTACATTTAATACTTGATTAATTTAAATACACATTAATTAATTTTCAAATTGAGATATTTGACCAATATCATAAATGAATATATATTTAATATTTAATGTAAATATTATACATATATTTAATATATTTGTATTTAATTAAGTATTATTTATTTAATTGTTAAATGATTAAATTAATTAAAAATAGATATTTTAAGTTATGATATTTGTTTTTAATGGCTAAGCTGCCATTGTTGACTTTGTTGAAAATATCTTTAAAGTGTAATGATATTATTTTAACAAGTTGGCAACTTAAATTGAAATGAAATTAAAACAAATTTCTTGCTAATTTCCTTAGGCCGAATTCGGCCAAGGCCAAAATGTAGCAAGTATATATTGTTTTATTTTTCATTTGATAAATAACCTAATACACTTTACATCAAAAATCCATTAAAACAAAGCAAAGAAGGTAGAGAGAAATGAAAAGAAAATCAAAGAAAAGCTTGGAATTTAGTAAGTATTTCCAACCTTCCATTAGAGAGTAATTTGTTCCTCTTGTTGTGGGCTTCACTTGGTGATGTTCTTAAGTTTTTCTATTCATTATTCTTTGTGTTTTTGATGGATGAAGTTTTTGATGAAGGGGTTAAGCATGTATGAAGTTGGAAGATTGTTACTAGTGTAGTAATAAGTATTCTTTTATGGTTTTTATAACCTTGTTGCTAATCTAGAGTTGTTGACCCACTCTTAAATGACCTAAATTTTATCTATAGTTATTTCATTGTGTTGAGACTTGATTGGATGGAAGAAACATGATTGAAGTAATTGATTTAACCAATTTGGTCTAATTTGTCCAATTTGAAGAAATTGAAAAATTAGGGTTTAAGACCTCTTCCAAATTTGGGGCTTTTCATTTATATGGTGTATTTATGTGTTTATATGATGCATGTAAAATATGGGTTGATTGGATTTTTCCTTGATGTGTTTTGAACCATGGAAGTGCAAAATGCACAATCCCCCCCCCCCCAATGTGAGGCTCTCGACCTTATGGCTCAAAATTGGGATTTTTGTTGCTTTTGGTGTTTTGACATTTGGGACATGTTAAATTCATCTTAGAAATGATTTAGAATCATCCAAAATTTATTTGAACAATTTCGGACTAAAATGAACAAATGCCAAGTGTAAGAGAAATTCGGTAAATTCACATAAATTTGATTTATTGAATTTTATTTCATAATTTTATTATTGGGTAATTAAATAAATATGTTTATTTAATTAATCCGAGAAAAAATTTTGAAATCGGAAAATTTGATTTTCCCGTGTTTCCGCTGCGTTACCGGATTCTGCCGCAATAAAACCCCAACAAAATGGTATCAGAGCGAGTCTGATTCTAGGCCCCCTAAAATGATTAGCTTGTTTGATTCAATGTTTAATCATGTTTTTAACTTATACATGCATGTTATAATCTAATTTGATTAGATTTAGGGTGTATGACACTTAGAGGAATATCCCCGCTTAATAAGGTTTTGAAGTAACTAGTATTTGGAATACTTGTTTCTTGGTCCGTCTTGTCAATACGGTTTATAAATATTTTTCTGTGACTACATCCGAGACTGTGCCTCTGCTATGAGGATGTAGCCGATAGAAATTTATTTATGCCGGATGTATATTAGTTACTAGATAAATTCAAGCGAAAGCGGAATCCTGAACGTGTCCTAGCTGTCAGGGTTACGCAAGTAACTTGAGTTTATCATTGATGAGTTTAACCTTGGTACGTCTCCTTGTGGGCCTACCTTAGCAGCGACAATGAGAAACGACCATGACCGGAAAACCAAGGAGTCACTAGTGAGTGATTGACAATAAGTTGTCTACCTGTGAATATACGTAGGCGAGACCGTGCCTCTGCTGTGAGTCGAAATATATTCATGGGGTCCACTTCCCATTATAGAATTCGATTTAATTATTGAATTCTCGTTTTTCCGTTGGGGATTACGGTATTACGTAAAATAGTGGAAGGCACTGCTAAGTTTAAAATATTCCATAACTTAGGCAGTGCGTATTATTATGGAAATAGCCGCTTGTTTGTTTTCCTTAATCTATATTAGATAGAATTAAACTTTTAATTCACTGCACACATATTTTGATATGTTATCTGACTTGACTCTTGGTTGCAGTTATTCTAGAATAGGTTCTAGATACTATTGGACTAGGATATTATTAGATTGTCTAAACCATCGGGAACTGTTGTTCCGATTTTCTTGAAAAATCAAGATGGTTATTGACTTAGTTTCTAAGTCATGATAGATAATCTAGATAGATATCCCTTTTAGGATATAATACTTTAGAGAGAATAGTTTCTTATCCTGTAAGAATTGACTTGAATTAGTTCATGTCTCGAGATTCTTGACTGGCATTAAGAAAGCCTCATTAGGTATTTGTTTATCTAGTAATGACGTTTCTTAGCTTTAATGACCTTTAGAGGCAATGTGTCTGACACAATTTGCTAATCAGTTATTTGCAATTGTTGTGAATAGTTGAATGTAAATAGTAAAGCTAAAGAAAGGAGATACGTATAATTGTGTATAGAAAATATTGATTTTCACAATACAACAACTATAGGTATTGGATACCAGATCTCTCGTCTAGTTATTTAAAATATTAGTTAACGATTGTTTTGATATTTGATATCGGAACTTGCGACTATTGGATATTTACTTGTTCTTAATAAACAGTTATTATATATATTTTAAATACAACTAGTAGTGTCATTGACGTAGAGATAAACATTAAGAAAAATTATTCGGTAAAATAAATAATTTAGAACGGTGTTTTATGAGTTTAATCACTTAAGCATTAGATGCTTATTCCGTATGGTAAAGGATGGTTTGATATGAGATCACACCACACATCCTTATCCATTTAATGAATATTGTATTCAGGAAGGTGATTAAGATCTCGTTTAACCAATGATTGTCATTGGACCACAAGATTTATTAAACTAATACATTAGATGTATGTAGTTTATAAATAATAATTGCTTAAGATAGTTTTCTTATTTCGTAACTTAGTTGATGAATTGTCATAACTTAGTTACGTGTTTCTGAAGGAACACATATTGAACGTCTTGAAATGATCAAGAACTTTCAATCTATTCTAATGAAACGCAGATTGAACATATTTGGCTGGTTCAAATATATTCAATCTGAAATTTTGAAAACGTGATCCTTAAAATTCATAACAGGTCTTTGAATTGTTCAAAGATCTTTGATATGATCAAACATATGAATTTAAAGCAATTAGTTCTAAGGTTATTCAGTGATATGATTCATATTCAATATTATTCTTCCACGATTCCATCTTGATGGAATTGAGTAGTGGGAGCAGTTGAATCTTATATGATTTGATTCGTTTGATATTGAATATTACCGAATTAGTTTCAATACTCTTGGGGTTATGCTCCAGTAACACTAGTTCATCTTTTTAATTTAGGTTCCATTAATTTCTACAGTTACATATATGATATGTATAGGTAGAAAATCTGAATCTTGAAAAGTTTGAGATTTGAATATTTCTTTTATATAATAGTTATATAATGGAAATTACTTACACCTTAGAGGTATAAGTAAAAGTTTATCATTTATTCTATTTTATAGAATATTGTATTCTATTTAATAAAATATCTTTCCTACGATCCTAAGTAATAAAATTGTTTTATTACTTGGTGTGTAACATCAGATGTTAACTATTGTAGAAAAGACTTGACTTATTGAAGTCAATTATGAGAATGATAAACTATAAATGGAACTACGTAATTAATAAGATGAAACAACCCTTATACATCTTCTATATAAGTTTAATAGGATATCAGAATCATTTACGAGTATTTGATACTTAATGATTCTGTTATTTTCTCACCGAATAAAATTATCCTATAACTTATAATGGAAGCGATATTTGATATCGATTCTGGAAGTTCACCATTGAACCATAGATCTAAGATTGTTCATAGTTTACTATGATCAAGTTTTGAACTTGATTAAGCTTTCATTATGAATTAGTTCATGATATGTGCTAATTGTTTGCGCAGCAAAAGCAGTGTGAGCTTATTAAAGGTTTGACCTTTACAATATGACAGTGAGAAAAGCTATACTCAACAATCTATTATAGATTCGGAGAAAACTTATCTCTAGTCACGCTAATTGAACAATTAAAGATATATTGGTTAATGTTGATATTAAACTGTATATTTTAGCTAAAGAATGCAAAGTGGCATTTTTTGAATGATTTATTCAGATACAAGATCAGTTGTGATTTCTTCATTTGAAGAGTTCGTTCTGGAATGGACCTAGAGTTTGTGTTCTGTTGAGGTTGCAGTTTAGTATGCTAGCTTATAGAGCCTATTGTAGACTCGGATAAGTCTTCCGGAAATCTGTGTTCTCTATTTTTGACATCAGTCGGATTGTCTGATCTTATCAAAGTATAGAGAATACATATGTGTTTGAAGGGTTAGTATGAGCATACAAATTACTTTTTAGTGTTATATATCCTAACAACATTATCATTATTATAGTAATAATGAGATGTTTGTGAGGAAAAATGTTTACCAAGTCTTCTTTACTCCGTGAAAGAAGTGTGAGTAGTCTCTGTTATAATTGATATAAAGTTTTATATAAGATATAAAACTAAGAGACTTGTGAGATACTCCTATTATTCGTGCATTAGATGTGATCTAATAAAAGACATAACAAGGCTATCTGTATGACAGTTAGTATAACTGTTTGACAGTTATTGTGTGTCTTATATATAGTATTCCTCTTTCGTAAAGGATGATTCCTTTTTCGAAAGAGATATTGATTAGAATGTCTAATCAATCTTATGTATCATTTGATGATGACATAATGAATGCTTTATTATGTGTGATTAAAGATATCAATTTAATCGTAATTGTTACGAGTTATTTTGATATCCTATAGACCATAGGATGGATCTTGAAACACGTTCTTTGTGATCTTTGAGATATTAAGAATGAATTTCTAATTCATGGAGAATACATTCTGTAACCATTAGGGTTATATTAGTTTTTAGACTAATTATGACGTTAGACAGTCTACGTCATAAAGAGTCACAAAAGATGCAGTGGGAGTGTCACGAAGGATTCTACTATTTAGTGGAATTAGATGCAACTTATGAAGTATTGACTTACGAAGTTGCATAGTGACCTTATAAATTAGAAGTTTTATATTGGTGTTATGCTTGCGGTTGTCCTCATAATATTTTGGATTTGATCCATGAATACTTAGACAACTCAGTAGCTGTAGCACAATACAGATATAGCATCAGTGTCGTATTAATGTATAATTTAGATTCTACAAAATATGAATGATGCTGACTATGGGAAACGATGGAGTTTGTTTGACAAACTCAATATGTCATAGCGGACCTACTTTTTGTTGCCTACCTCTTAAGTGCGAGGTGAGCTTTTGAGAGCCATGAGTATACGATACACATTGAGATGAGTATATGATACCGTGGATTGGCACAAGAGCAAGTGGGAGAAATTGTTGGGGTTGGTGCTCAGAGCGTCAATCCGGACCGTATTTATGTCTGATTCATGAATATGAACAATCCCTTTTTTTTTTCATAATATTACTTATTTATGGTTGCACCTCTTGTTTTTATATACGTATTCGATCTGATTACGATTAGATTGAAACTAAATATGGTTTAGTGATATGTATATATTAGACAAAGTCCCGATAATATATAATACAGTACACAGTTACAAAGATAGTTTGTAATTGACATTGGGAAGTGTCACTGCTAAATGTATATTATCAAATACAATTCCTGGTCAAGATTCACTAACACGGGTCGGTTAGTCAAATCTGTTGAGCCCAGTACATGTCGTATATCGAGACTTGGTCTGATGGTTTATCCCAATGAACCATGAGTCTAGGGAGACTCATATAGACGTGTGGGTGTTTATAGTGGATAAACATTGAACGACTCACCGAAGATTCTTAATGGATGGTACACCAACTTCAATAAGAATCTTGTCGGGTTGAGTAGCACTTGTGATTCATAGACTTGAGATGCCACTGTGGGCACATGAGACATCTTCTACACTTAGATGGTAGTCACGTCACCGATCTATTTAGATCAGACCTCCGTCTGTTCGTTGGGTGTAGATAGATCCTCAGGGTGTCCTGTGAGTATCGAGATAGGATCCATCAGTTCTGTGTATCAGAGCATATGTAGTCCATATGATTAGCAATCAGATAAAACCATGGGCCCGTGGTACAGTTTGGAAGCCAGTTCTAAACATTCTTTTAGAGATTGCTAATAGAATAGTCGACTGGATAATCCCTATAGAGATTTGACGTTTACATCTATATCTCTGGGATTTATCCGGAAACCTGTGACGGAGGAATTATACATTTTCCATGATCTCGACCTGTCTGATTCAGCGAGTTTATCCGTGATCGTCATAGTTTACGGTGGATAAATTATGGACACGAAATTGGATTTCGTGACGGATATGCCTGAATCTAGAGAGTCTCAATAATTAAATATACTCGTAGAGCACTAGAGCAACATTTATAAATAATATTGATTATTTATAAAGTCGTTTAAAGGTTAAACGCAAAATACATGTTTAGGGACCCGATAGTCATTTCCTTAATTTTTGTGTATTTGCATTTAATACTTGATTAATTTAAATACACATTAATTAATTGTCAAATTGAGATATTTGACCCCGTGTACCCGATAGTCATAGACGACGCAAACACATACACATATGCACAATGTAGGACCCCGTGTGTCCGGTTGAACTCATTCTCATTCAATCGAGTATGCCTCGTCCGGCGCGGCAAAACATCGTGGTTTTAGGCATTTTCCCTCGAATAGAGGACCTTTAATCCACCCTAGTTAGCCCATACGCACTAGAATACAATACATGCGTAAATAGAACAATGATATGCAAAAGGTCAATGACATAACAAGAGTCGCGGCAAAACATCGTGGTAAAGGTAGCCCTTTAGGCATTTTCCCTCAAATAGAGGACCTTTAATCCACCCTAGTTAGCCCATGCGCATTACATTACAATGCATAAAAATGAATGAGACAATAATGTGGACTTCCGTATATCCGATTAAACGTATCTCACATTCAATCAAACACACTTCGTCCGGCGCGAAAAAGTATTGTCGTAAAGGTAGCCTTTTGGACTTTTCTCCCCTCAAATTGAGAACCTTTAGACTAAAATACTAAGCCCATGCGCATTACATCACAATGCATAGAAAATAAAGACAACAATATAGGACTTCGCATATTCGATTAAACATATATCACATTCAATCAAACACACTTTGTCTGGCGCGGTAAAGTATTGTCATAAAGGTAGTCTTTTAGACTTTTTCTTCCCTCAAATAGAGAACCTTTAGACCAACATACTAAGCCCATGCGCATCACATCATCAATACAAACAAATAATCGTACGGAAATTAAATGGCGGAATATAAAATGCGGATAATAAACAAACAAGATAAAACAAAGCGAAATATGTGTCGTTTGCTCAAGTGGTAAGTGGAGTTGTATCCCAAGTACAGACCGCACTACCGTCCATTCGGATTTGGCTACGGAATTTACGTCTGGGTTTCCATCCTATATACCACAAGAGACGACATATTTTCCATCCATTCAAGGGCCAAAACATGCATCAACAAACGACTCTCATGCGGAAACAATAAATAATACAATTAAGAGATGAATAAGAATAAATAATAGAAGTGCCCTCAGGTCTAACCTTTTAAATCACCTCTCGGACGTACGGTACACGGTCGTCGGAAGGGTTAACGCTCCGCAACTCCTCCAGTTCACTGGTTCACTGCTTCCTTTCGCTGTTTCTTCGTTTGGACCGCCGTCTTTACTCCGTTTCGCTACTGTTTTGCTGCTGTTTTTTAGTCACTGTTTCTGCGGGTTTTTTGCTACTATTTTGCGGTTTAGGGGGCTGCTGTTTGATGGTGATTTTCGGTGGTGTTAGTGCAGCTTTAGGGGTGATTTTTGGTGATGTAAGGGGCTGTTTTAGGTTGTGTTTGTGCAGAAATTGGGGTGTTTTGGTTTAGTGTTTTCGGCAATGGATGGAGGAGGAGAAGAGAATTATTTCTTGTTACCTCTTGCTTGTATGGACTAGGAGTTTTTTTTTATTTGTGTGAATGAGCTAGGGGTGCTAAGGGTTGGATTTGGGTTTCTTTTATAGGCAAAGGGTAGGGTTTCTAAGGCTTGAATAGGAATGGCTCAAGTAATTATGGAGGGAATATCCTAATTAGTATTTCATAAAGAAAACATATATTTAATTAGGGACAAGATTTGGCTAGATTGGGAAGGTGATATATTTGATTTGTTTATTTAGGTATGTGAATTATTTAGATTGGGATGTGATTTATTTAATTTAGGAAGGATATTATTTTAATTTGTGACATGTTTTAAATGTTTTAATTATTTTTGGGTGGGTTTTGGTGGGCTAATTGGGCTTGGGTGTGAGGCTAGCAGCAAAACCAGAAGTACCGACACCGTTCGAACGCCGATTCGAACGTTGCACGAACGCCCGCAATCTGCCTGACGTTCGAACATGTTAACGAACGCAGCACGAACGAAAGTAGTGAACATGCAAATTGAATCTGATGACATACTTATTCTGAATTTCCCCTTCCGACATTCGTTTCCCGCGACTTCCGTGACTTAAAAGGTAGTGTCTCCAAATGAGACTCATCATAGGGACTTACATGCAAAATGTAGTGCCTACACCGATCATCCTGCTTGGTTTTTATTTAATGTAAAAAAACTGTTTTATGTAATTATTTAAATATTTATTTAATGTAATAAAGAAATTTATGTAATTTAATTAAATTTAAAAAATAAAAATATTATTAAAATATATATGTAATCAGTAATTACATATTTATTTTAATAATATTTTTAAATACTAATGACAATGCTAAATATCAAATTTAGCGTCGACATGAAAATATCGACACCATTAGTTGTTCACCTTTAGCAACGGGACATTGGCGACGCTAAAAGTAAACTTTCTGCATCGTTGTGTTCCGATTTCAATGACGACCTAAGGTGACACGAAATGTTACATTTAGCGTCGATTAACCTACATCGATGTTAAAAATATCCGGCGACCAACCTACGATGTTCACCTTCTGCGTTGTCATACTTTGACGCTAAAAGCCTGAATTCTTGTTGTGAATATTTTTGAAAAATAATAAATTATCTGTATTTGAATTAATAGGTGATTGAATGATTAAAACTGGATTAAACTAATTACCAAAACAAAATCTTTTCTAGTGAGATAGAGAAAGAAGATGAGATAAGATTTGTTGAAAAACCTAGGCAATTAATGTAATTTTCATGAGAGCAAAATAACATATATATTTTTTTAACGAGTAGATGTTTCAACTAAATTCGGGGCAGACTCAGAGTTGAATATTGAAGGGGTAAATTTGAAGCCTTTAAAATTAGGGGGCAAAATCCATTTATTTTAAAATTACAAGAAAAAAATTTGTAAAATTACAAGGTAAATAAGGAAATTAAAAATTTTCAACCATCAAGTAGTTCGCCTCTAATTTTAATATATATATATATGTGTGTAATATATTCAAATGCACTGTTTAGTTAGCTAGTAATTAAAAATAATTAGCGGTATTGTTTTTATTAAGGGCTATTAGTTAAGTTTCTACTGTTTATTTATCATTGGATTAATTTCGATAAATGATTAGATTTAAATCATAAATTATAAACATATACATACATGTGTTTGTATTTATGTATATGTATATGTATGTGTGTATATATATGTATATATATGTATCTATATATGTATATGTGTAGGGGTGGACAATTTCAAATTCGAGAATTCGAAATTAGTACCTAATAAGTCCCGAATTTGTACCCTATTCGGGACGAGTTTGGAATTGGGTTGAAAAAAAAAAGAATCAAATTTACTTGTGTCGTTGGACGCTGGAGCTATGACTGTGTCGCTGGAGCCATATGGTATAAAAACTAGATCCAATGAGGTTGACCCTTTTTTCTATAAATAACAGAAAATCAATGAGCAATATGAAAACATAATCGATAAATATTCTCAAACAAAAATATGATTGATTAAATGGTGTTCAAAATGTTAAATAAAAAAACTAAATATCCAAAATGGTTCAAGGTAGATTCACCAAGAGAAGGAAAGAGAGAGTTTTTGGACAACATTAACAAAACACATCAGCAAACAGACTTGACTTCATGGCATAACAGTTGGGGATAGGCAAAGCATATCATGCGCCTCCTCCATTAGAACCGGTACGGGAATTTCCGAACCCATTTCGAGAAATTTCGTACCTGACAATCTAATATTTATTTATTTCTTCATATATATATATATGTGTGTGGGTATGGATATGTGTATGTGTATATGTATGTGTATGTGCATGTGCATGTGTATGTGTACATACACAACTATATATATGTATGTATCTCTCATACACACACCCACACACATATATCTCTCTCTATGTGTGTATTAGAGATGAAATAGGTGGGATAAGTAGGATTTGTCAATCTCGATATCGTCTTAATTATAAATTCGAGCCAAAAATTTATCTTAAATTTCGATCGAAAATTAAGATTTTGGATAAAAATAATTATTTTGAATTACAAACATATATATATATACACACACACGGTCAAGATCATATAAGATTCATGTGAACTTTATGTGGACTGTAACGGCAGATAAAGACAAAAAAATCTTATGTCTTTTAGCTGACTGTGGATTTTATGTGAACTATAAGGTGTGGACTGGAATCTGACTGTATATATTATATTTGGTAATGACCAGTTGATTTGATCTCACTGCGATCTTATAATTAAAGGATTATTACATGGCAGTTCAAATAGGGATATGCGCCAACCGATACATACACCCTAATTTTAATTTAGTTCGAAAAATATACAAATTTCCCAAGGTAACTAACTCCAACGACTTGTATACAGTGTGGATTGTAATTTCACTCACATGGACACACAAAAGGAACCATTTATGTCCCTCTTCATTAATTCCCACCGTTTGTTTAGCCATTATGAATCATCAAAATCAACTACCCAACTTTTACGCTGTATAATATCTATAAAATAAACGTTAAAATATAAGTTAGCGTAGGAAAATAATTTTATATTTATGTAGTTCAATTTTATGAGAGTATTAATTCGCGTTAATTACATATTTGAAGTAACATTTACACGCTACCTTATAAATTAACCAAATTCCACATCAAACGGTACCATAATATTGGTACGAATTTGAGTCTAAGATTTAAGTTTTGTGATAACCTTTTAAAAATATTACATTGTGTGTATAATAATAATAAACGGTTAAGATTTAATGGCATATATATATATATATATATATATTAGCGTAAACACACACATTAACATTGAATCCAAATTTGATTAGCATAATCTTCCTTAATAATATCTACTATATTTTAAAGTTGCTAACCGACATAATAAAACATTCAGGTGCTCTCGACATATAATCTCCAGTATGTTGAATTATTGGTGTACTCTTGTCTCTCTATCTTAATATTTTGTGTGTATTTCGAATTGTATGAATATTTTGATGTGTTTTGAGTGTATTTTACAGGTTAAAATTAGATCACGACTCAAACGGACTTAACGAGGATGAAGTGGCAAATACGTAAAAGAATCATGCAAAATTTCAGAGTCATCCCGCGCTCCCGACGCTGGAAGGCTTCATAAAAATTGGACATAGAGCAGTAACGCTTGGCGCGTCGCGACGCCCAAGATGTCGTGTCGCGACGCACCGTCGAGGGAGAGGAGCGTTGCGAAGCGCTCCATGCGTGTCGCAACACCGGGGATTTTTTTTTTCCATTTCATCCGGAACTCGATTTTTTAAGAAGGAAATACCCACAGACCTTCCATATAAGCAATAGTTCGTTCTAAAATCTAAAAAAGAAGTTTCATAACACAATTTTGGAGTCTCATAGCATAGAAGAATACATATAGCAAGACAAGAACCAGTGCATCAATCAGTACTGGAGATTGAAGGCGATGACTGCAAACGAGAGTTCTTTCTTCCATTTTCTCTCTAGTTTATCTTTTATGAATTCTTGTTTTGTATCAATAATGATTAGTTCGTTTTTATTTATTATTATGAGTAGTTAAATCATTAGTCTAAGGTTGTAATGGATCTCAAACACAGTATTTAATTGTATTGTATCTTTTTATTTTTTTGGATGTGTTATTTATTATTTATTATTCTATGTGCTTTGATTGCATATTTTATTTGTCTTGCCAATAATAGAATAATTTTAGTAAATCCTTAGGAATTCGAATGAGGAAATTTGGGTTAGCCATGAGAATAATAGTGCATGACCTAGTTCTTTTGAATAGATTTCTCTTCATGATGGAAATATACATGCAGGGCATGCATAGCCAATATTAGAACCTGACCTTAATGAATTTGGTTTAAATTAATTAATATACACATATAGTTTATTGGTCTAAGTTGAATATTTCTACTTGACCATCGAAAGAGACTTGTAAATAATTTACTGTTCTAGGTAATAATTCGTAACAACTCAATTGAATGAATAGTGTCTGAACCAATTGTTTGCTAACTTGGGTGAAGTTACAACCTTAGGTTCTTCTTAAATATAAAGTTTATCTCCAAGTTATTATTAGTCTTTATTTACTTTCAGTTAGTTTTAGATTAATCACTCATTTTCTCAATCAATTGTTTAATCTTAGTTAAGTATGTTAGTTCTAGTACTAATAAGAGAAATATTAAGTCCATGTGGGTACGATATTCGACATTCTGTCACTATATTACTTGACCAATATGTGCACTTACGTGCGGTATAAAATCGTGATCATGTACATGCCCTCATATTTACATGATTGATTGAGAAGTACACATGACAAGAATTCAACAAAATAAAATGTTGCCAATGAAAGTATCCAAAACTCTCTCTCTCAACAGATAGGGTGTGTTTGGCACACTGTATTGTATTAAGTTGTATTGCATTAATTAATACATGGTGTATTGTAATAGTATTGTATTATTTTAATGTTGTACAACGTTTGGTACCATAGTATATTGTATGAAAATTATTTTTTATTTTAATATTAATATTTTAATTTTAATTTTATAATATATTATAGAAGAATTTTTTTTTTAATTTTTAGTATAATGCGTTATAATCACACACTATCCCCTATCATTCGTTAATACGGTGTGAACAATATAAAATAATACAGTAATAGTAGATAAATTATTACCAAACATATGATTGTACAAATTAATACAATATAAGGTGTTTAATGCACCATAATTCAATGCGCCAAACACATTTATAGTCTACTAACTTGAAAAATCAAGACTCTTAGTACAATTGCACATATAGTAGGCATAAACCACAGCGCGCGGATCACGCAAGTAATTAAATTTTGTTTCTCTCTATTCTAATTTTCTTAACTGCCTTAATTTTCATCTTGATTAATTTTAAGACACAATAATGATCTTGTTTATCTTAACTTTTTTTTTAAAAATAATAATAATTGGATAAGATAATAAGAATTTAGAACGGGTGCCCAAAACGGTGTAAAATTAGTGCGTTTTGGCGTTCTAAGTAATTAGTCGAAAATGCACACAATCAAGGCAGTAAGTAACCGCATGATACGTCACCGTTCGTTAGTGTCGGGACCACATAACAGAAACAAATAACAAATACATCCTGCAAAAAACAAATCTCAACCGTCCACTAAATCAACGGCTATTGCCGGATCTTCGACTGGTAATTCCTCATTTTTAACCCCGTCGTCTCTAGAATCTCGATCTCTCACGCTGAAACCAAAAAGCAAAAGCAAAAATATCACAGAAACAGAGAGATGGGAGACTGTACGAAAAGTACTAAGCGAATTGTACAAAATGCAGTGGAGATGGAAGAAGAACAAGAAGCAGAAGCTTCAAACGCACGCTTATTATCAAAGAAAACAAAGCTTACTTCTCAAGAACAAGAATTGAAGTTACCTTTGCTCGAAAACGGTCACTCCCTCGTCGTTTCGCCGCACAAAACGTCGCCGTCATCTGATTCCATCTACGTCTTAGACCACTTCTCAACTTCTCGCTGCTGCAGCAATGACATCATGAAATCTGCAGATCTAAAGGTCAATTTTAAACTTCAAACTCAAAATTTACAGTTTCTTTCATTTTATTTTTCTATAAATTTTCTTACAAAATAACAAGAAATAAGCCATTATTTGAAACACATAAATGTCAGTTTCTCATGCTTTTATTATTTTTCTATTTAGAGTGATAAATTTCACGTTTATTTAAAGCTGTTAATTGTTCTATAAATGTGCAGGCCACGAGCTTTGAAACCGAAGTCTCAAAGTGCAACAACAAATTCAGGTTTTAAATTGCTTCCATTTTTTTCAATTTCCTTTACGTTTCTCAAACATTACTCATATAACCAAATTTTTTTTAGGTTTTCAATTTCAAGCAAAGAAGAAACAAGTCTATTGAGCGAGATTTGCGGAGACTCAGAGGATCAGACCTCAATGAACTCACCGTCAAAGAAGCCGCCGGAATCTCACCGGATTAATCCGTCCGAGGAGGAGAATAAGATGCCGTCAGCGGCGGAGATCAACGAGTTCTTCACTGCAGCTGAAAAGCAAGAGCAGAAACTTTTCGCCGCGAAGTAAGTCAAGAATCCGTTAATTTTAGGGTGTGCGCAGGATAAGACTGACCCATACCGTGCGCATTTTAGCGGATTCGAATCAGAATATTTGTAACAAACTTGTGATCTTTAATTATGATTTTACTTTCAGGTACAATTACGATATTATGAATGATGCGCCGCTTGAAGGCCGCTACCAGTGGGTTCGTCTGAATGAAGCCTTTGAATGATTAAAAAGGAGAGAGAGAGAGAAAATACTAACCGCACACAAGGTAGAATAGAGAAAAATGTGATTAATGACCCCAAAAAATACAAATTAGGGTGTTGTTTGTTTAGTTTATGTTGGAACATTGTAAAAACATCCAAAGAAAAGAAGCTTCATCTTATTATTATCATTATTCTACAATTAAATGAATTTTATTTTTATCTTTGTGTTCTGCGCAATGTGTGAGGCATTATTTGAAGATGATGAATATGGATTGTTTATATTTTTTAAGTATATATGAAAAGCTTCTTTCAGGGCTTTGGCTGCTTGTGAGCAATTCTTGTGCTTGAGGCTAATTTTGGAATATTCGATTGAAATATCAGGATATAAGTAGAGATTCTTTCAGACTAAAATCATTAGCAAATATGGGGTGCTTCTTATGTGTGGACTGTAACATTGTGGGTCCCTTATAAACCATCAAAACCTGGATAAAAAAGCAGCAAAAAGTTGAAAACTTTGTTGCTTCAGGTTATGAGCTTGAATTTGCATTAGTTTAGAAAAATAACAAGGAAATTAAAGCATCATTAAACGGAAACAAAATTATTTTCAAATTATATCGTTTTGATGATAATAAAAATAAAATTAAAATTAAATATCATTTTAATTGTCATTTTATCTTTTTTTTAATCCATTTTTCTAGTCACCATATTAATGCTCTTAGTTTTACTTAGTATATAGAAATGAATACAACTAACAATCGATCTCGAATTTGGGTTTAAATAGTTTGACCTGATCCAACCTGATACTAAATATATATATATATATGTTGGGAATTATGTTATGTAATAATCGATTAATCATCGATTAATTAATCGCTACTTGAGCGATACGACCCAATCGATTTTAACCGATTTAAATTGACATCGATATACATATAATTTTGATTGATTAATCAGCTGATTTCTAACTTACGATTCCTCAAAAATCATATGATTTCAATTTTTGATAATTTTTATGAAAAAATAGAAGGATTTCATTAAAAAGAATTTAAAAAAATTGAAAATATACTTTGACATAAACTAATTATTACATGGATAATAAAATTCGTAAATTATTTAATAATTTTTAATAATTAATTAATCATTTTTAGAGAATTTCAAGAGATAATCTTTTAAAAAAAATTATTCTCAACTATCTAAAATGTCAATTTTATCATTCCCGATTAATTTCTGATTAATCATTGATTATTTCCAATTAATTACTTAAATCACTATCGATTTTCGATTAAACTATCTAAGTTGGGAATGAATTCAAATATTAAAATTTCACGATCTGACCATACTCAAATTTTTAGAATTTTAAATAAAAATAATTTATGTCCTCCTCGAATCTTCTCTTTAATTTGTTTGTGTTCGGGTTTAACTATTTTCTTCAACCCATGACCAGCAAATTTGTTCACCTGCAATCCAAAAATGTTAAAACATGAATGAAGCAACACCTTGCAGCAAAAAGTTTGGTGCAATGCCTGAAAAAGAAAAAAGGGGAAATTGTAATGATTGCGATTTGTGAAGATCGCAGTTGACAGAGAGCAGAGCAGCCGGGGGAATAACAGAGAGCAGAGCAGCCGGCGTTAACTGACACGTGTCAGAATCCCACAAAAAGCAGCCTCGTTCTTTCCATGTGTGCGCAAATTTTTCTAACGCAAAGAAAAAAAAAAGGCTTGTAACAAAATTAGAAAATCAAGAAAGAAATTAGACTTTAAAAGAAGATATTAAAAGGTAGGATTGCACCTGCACGTGCTTGGTAAGTGTGGATTTCATGGTCTCCGGAATTAATTTGCTCTTGGATCTGGTGAGCCTTCAAATTTTAATTTGCATTGTGTGATTGGAAAATGGGAATTGTAGAATGTTGCTTATTAATGAAGATTTAATAAATAAGTTTTTGCAATTGCGGTTATCGATTAACTTAAATTTTGAAATTAAATTAAATATTTTAAAATCTCGTCATTACGTGACGATTTCATATAAAGTTATAAAATTAAATTAATAAATCTATTAAAATAAAATATATATTATATTTTTATAAGAATTATATATATATATCTATATATTAAAAGTAAAAATATTTTTAAGCTTCTCCATCGTGCCACGTGACGGCTTCATATTAAAGTAATAAAATTAAATTAATAAATCTATTAAATAAAATATATATTATATTTTTATAAGAATTATATTATAACAAGAAAATTTATTATACTACCTACTAAAAAATACTATTAAATTATCTACAATTAACCTAACATCTACAATTAATTTTTAATATTAACTTATAAATTTAAAACATCTCTACAATTATTTATTATTATCAAATTATAAAATTAAAATAATAAACTTATTAACATGATAAACTTATTACAATATAAAAACATAATAATAACTTATTAATTTAATTAATTAATTTATATTTCAATTTATTACTTAATCTCTACAATTAACCTCTATAATTAATTTTTTATTATTAAATTATAAAATTAAAATGACTTTACAGTTAATTATTTTATTAAATAAATAACATATTATAAAAAAAAAATATATATATATATATATACACACTATTATAGTTAAATTTTTTTAAACTTTCTCATCGCGTCACATGATATTTAATTTGTACAATTAATTTTTTATTACCTATTATAAGAAGAAAATATATCATATTTATCTATTAAAGTAAAAAAATATATGTCACCTAATATCTACAATTAAAATTTTTATTATTAAATTATAAAAGTAAAATAATAAATTATTAAAATAAAAAGCTATAAAAATATAATATTCTATTAAAATAAAAAAACCTAAATAACAGTCACCCACAAAACCTAATTATTTTTTTGATTTCAGGTGCATTGTTATTTGTTATTTGCTATTTTATTTTAAATTATTTTTATAAATCTTTATTTATTTCTTGAATTTAATAAATATATTAAATAAAAACCATATTATAACAATAAATATATTATACTATCTAACTAATTTTTGAATAACATCACAGACAATCTGTTAAAGAATATATATATAATTAAATATTTTTAAACTTTATCATCACGTCACATGACACCTAATCTCTACAATTAATTTTTTTATTAGCTACTATAATAAGAAGATATATCAGAATTATCTATTAAAATAAAAAAAAATATGTGTCACCTAATTTATATAATTAATATTTTTATCATTAAATTATAAAAATAAAATAATAAATTATTAAAATTAAAACTATTACAATATAAAAATATAATATCATATAAAAATAAGAAACCTCAGTAGCAGCCACCCACAAAACCTATCATTTTTGTTTGGATTTCGGGTGTATTGTTATTTGTTATTTTATTTTATATTATTTGTATATTTTTTTTGTTTATTTCGTGAATTTTTTATTAATTATGCTTCAAGATGCAGATTCTGACTATTAGCTCTTGTACAGTGAATTAAAAATATTATATAAGAACTGAGAAATAAATGAATAACACATAAATATTAATATAAGTAAATCAATTATCTAATTTAAACTATAAAATCGACAAAATTTTGAACATTTATAAGATCAATACCTAAAATATATGCTTGTAGACACTGGTTTTCGCCTGAGGTCCACAATTGAGAATTTGTAGGTTGGGGGCACTAGCGATCCTGCAAAACAAAAGAAGAGTGAGCGTGTCGGGTCTTCCCACCGGTGTGGTGGGTGCCGTAGGCACTCCGACACTCAAGTCAGTTGAGGAAATGAGCTATTAACACCGTAGGGGGAGGAGCAAGGGTAGAGATTACCTTGATCCATGTGAGCTGCCGTGAGGGGGTAGGTCGGTGATTATGAGAGCTCTTGAGAGAATATTTCTAAGCTAAGAGTTGTGTTCCTTTT
>SKCR01040910.1:0-81985 GCA_019454045.1 Zanthoxylum bungeanum | reverse complement strand
TGGCTAGAAGAAACCCTACCGGAGTGCTTGATGAGCCATTGACCTCCCACCTGAGTGGCTTCCACAAATTCCCTCATGTATCTATCGATATACATAATTCACCTTGTCGGGCCTCAAATATTTAAAATATGGCGTCATAGATCCCCTCATGTATAGCTCTTCATTGACTAAGAAAAATTGAGCACACATGTACTTTAGACGCTTTGCTTCCTTCTAATCTTCAGGAAAATGTCCTGACCCTAGGTATTTTCTAATAGGGTCCATCTATGTTGGATATGGTTCGGCCTCTATATCTATAACTTCGAGCTTCCCAATACTCTGAGAATCTAATATCTCCAAAGGTATTACCCGAGGAACCTTAGATTTGATGGACGAAGCCAACCGTGCCAATGAATCTACTGAGTGGTTAACCCCCCGACCAACCTGCTCAAATATGAAATTCCCGACTTCTTTGATAAGTTTTTTTACTTCTGCGAGATGGGCCACCTTGTTGGGTTCTTTGGCCTGAAACTCCTCCTTCAATTGTTGCACCGCAAGCTACAAGTCACAGGGCGTAACTCAACTGTACGGATTCCCTGTTATTGAGGATTATACATGTTCTACACCATTGGGAGCATACTAACCCATCTACAAACAATTCCCATTACTCACTCTCTACCATGGCAACATGGTGAATTCAACTACAAAATCGGCCAGAGTCTACCCCTTAATTGACGCTCAAGGAAGATAAAGCAGATCATATTCATTGAGCTCTACTGACCACTTCACAAGGTGCCCTGATAGCTCGGGCTTATGCAATATCTGTCATAACGGGTGTTCGGTATATACCCAAATGGGATGGGCTTGAAAATATGGACACAGTTTTATTACCATAGTCACTAGAGATAAAACTATCAATTCATGGGCTGGGTACTGAGTTTCGGCATCCAATAAGGCCCTACTAGAATAATACATCGACCTTTATACCTTATCGATTTCTTGTACTAATACTAAACTTACTGCATGCTCATAACTGCTAAGTATAAAAATAGTAACTCACCCGGGATTGGTTTAGCTAATAGTGGAGGCTGAGACAAATATATTTTGAGTTGTTGGAAGGCTTTTTCACAGTTGTCGGTCCACTTGGCCTCTTTCTTTACCTTCTTGATTATTTGGAAGAAGATGTGGCATTTTTGGTGGTTTGGAAATAAACCGGTTGAGGGCTGCCACCTGACCTGTCAAGCTCTGCAGTTCTTCTATCATTTTTAGTGATTCCAGGTCCAACACTGCCCTAATTTTCTAGGGGTTAGCCTCGATACCTCTTGCACTGACCATATACCCTAGAAATTTTCCCGATGAGACCCCAAAAGCAAACTTTTCGGGTTCAACTTTAGTTTGTACTGTCTTAGGAGGTCGAAAGTTTCCCTAAGGTCTTTCAAGTGTTTCTCTGGAGCTTTGGTCATGGTAATCACATAATCGACGTAGACTTGCATTGTCCGGATGATGAGTGGTTTGAAAACCTGATTTACTAATCCTTGGAATGTGGCCCTTGCGTTTTTCAATCCAAAAGGCATTACTTTGTAGTAATACAACCCCTGATCTGTAAAAAATGATGTTTTTTCTTCATCCCGCAGGGTACATCCTGATCTGGTTCTACCCTGAGAAAACATCCATTAAACTTAATAACCCGTGGTGAGCTGTTTCGTATACCAGTTGATCCAAATTCGAGAGGGGAGAAGTTATCTTTCGGGCAAGCTTTATTTAAATAAGAGAAGTCTACGCACATTCTCCACTTGATGTTCCCCATCTTTACAAAAACAACATTGGATACCCACTCAGGGTACTTTACTTCTCGGATCAGTCCGGCGGAATCAATCTTTCAACCTCTGCCTGGATGGCCTCGTAGCGTTCTTGGTTGAAGATTCTTCTTTTCTGCTTAATGGTCTTGTGGCTTGGATCTATGGCCAAGCGATGACTTATAACTCAAGGATCTATCCCGGGCATGTCCTTATGGTTCCATGCGAAAACATTCGTATATTCTTTTTAAAAGTACACCAACTTCTATTTCAAACCATGCTCTAAGCCGACCCCGACTTTGATGTTTTTATCGGAGCCGTATATCTCTATTATCTCCAATTCTTCTCTTGATCCCCCTTCATGAGTCAGATTTTCAGGTTGGGAATCGGTGGTTCTAACCCTACTGACTGATCAATCTTATTATGAATCGTGAGGTTCTCAACACATATCGTTTCCCGTGAAGTAGCTGCAAAGCAACTCCTGGCTGCCCTCTGATTCCCATAAACTATCCCGACCTCATCCCTGGTAGGGAACTTCAGTTTCAAGTAATAACTTGACATTGCTGCCATTGATTTCATCATAAAGGGCCTTCCCAAAATTACCTGATAGTCGATGAAGCAATCAACCACAGTGAAATCCATCATAATTACGCGTGTATGGGGGCTGGTTCCCAAAGTCATTGTTAACTGGATTTGTCTAAGTGGGAAAACAGTTGATCCCCCGAACCCGTAGAATGGTGGTGCGTCTTGGATCATCATGGCGAATTCTACTCCCAAATCACCCAATGTTTCCTTGGAGATGATATCCGCTGCGCTCCCTAGATCCACCAGAATCATGTCTACCTCGGAATGTCCGATATTAGCTTTGAAGATTAGAGCGTCGTCATGAGGGTAGCCCATACCTTAAGCGTCTGCCTCTGTGAACATTATTGGGATCAGTCTACTCTTCTGAATCCTTGGGGCATTTTCAATAGTCAACACCTTTTGATTATTGATCTGTAAGTAGCTCTTCCTTACCTTGTTTAAGTCTTCAGCCAGCGTCTTTCCTCATGTTATAGTGAATACTGGCATGTGTTGCCTCATTTGCATGGCCTTCATGGCCTTATGGTTAATGCATGAAATATTTGCTCCTTCATGTCCATGAAATTTTTCGTCGTATGCCATTTCAAGTTGTGATGGGCACAATAAGCCCGACTATCTCTTGTTTCCACTGGGAATCTCCTTAGATCGGGCTCGGAAAAGAGACTTGTTCTTGAATTTTCTGAGCTATTTGCGCCAGTGGCATGTTCAAGGCTGTATAGGTCATTCCTCTAGTGACATATGCAACCTTTATAGGGGGTCTCCTTTCTGGGTTTGAGTTGACCTGGGCCGTCGGGCGAAATTGATGTTGTCTCGGAGCCGACCTTCCCCATCTCCCATTCAAATCTCTGTGATTCTCCATCCTTGGTTATTTTTTATCTCGAGCCGTACTTCTCTGAGCTACTTTTTTCCTCTTCTTCTATTAACACAAATCTTCTTGACTGCTCTAGAGCTGTAGCATAGTCAGGTATTTCATGGATTCAGAGGTGGGACCATAACCTCCCGACCATTAACGCTAATTTGAAACTTTCAGTGCTTCTAGGGATTCATATGCCCCGTCCTCTAGTACCGGGTTATGATATCTGTCTAGAAATCTTTTTAACATTTCTTCGTCTCCATGTTTCATGGTATGGAGAGACCCGATCATCTTTCTTGGTATACACGCACCCTTGAAGTGCCGTTCAAAAGACTTTTTTAGCTTCGAGAAGCTCCTAATACTTTATGGTGATAGATTTCTGAACCACAAACTAGCTGGCCCTCCCCAAAGTCAAAGGGAATACTTTACACATGACTTCTCCGTATAGGCCATGGACTTCCATTAGCAGGGTGAACTTCTCAATGTGTGACTTAGGGTCGGTATTACTCTTATAGACATTCATCGTTGGCATCGAAAATCACATCGGGAATCCTTCTTCCAACACCTCCCTAGTGAATGGAGATATCGTATCCTGACCATCCCAAGCGTCACCTCGTGTGTTTTCTTCCCAATTTTTTATCTCTTTCCGGAACTAGCTTCTTATATGGCTCTCAGTGTCCATCTGCCTTCGCCAAATGGCCTTTCCTAGTGTACTTCTGTGCATGTGGTTTCTCCTAGTGTTGGGAGTTTGACCCCTTTTGGCCATATATCTTTGTGAACTACCTTTTTCGTGGTAGTGGCTGTTGCTGGATGACTCGGGGGTTCGTCCTCCATCCACATCCTCACATGACTCTTTCTCCGGAGCAGCACTCGCTATAACTACGAACTTTATTTTATGGGCGACCTTTCGCCTTACATCATGACCTCTTTTTTATTTCGCGATTCATTTTCCACTGTCAATTTCTTCCTTTCTCTTACTGGGCCCTTCTTTGCCCTGGATCATCCTACTTTCCTCCCAAACTTTCAATTTTTTCTAGCAAATCTTTCATGAAAGATTGGGTTACTTCTCTGTCTTTTTTGGAACTCTCTCTTGAACCGAAAGTTTTCTTCCATCTGGTTGATTCGTTCCATTATTGAGATATCCAAATCCCTATAATTCTCACCTCCTGCCATCGTCTTTGTTGTGTTTTTTGCTTTTTTGTATGAATCCCCTCAGACGGCGCCAACTGTTGACGGTTGATTTTTGTTCCAAGGGTAATATGGGAATTTAGCCTTAGAATTAGATCCTCATCGAATAATGAATTTGTTTGATCGTGAAGAATTAAATACAAACTTAGCAGGCAATTGTATAATTATCACAGAGACAGAGATTTACAAGGTTTCAGCAAATTATGCCTACGTCCACGGGAGGAATAGGGATACATTTATAGCAAGATCGGGTGTAACAACTGACCCACCTCTTAGAAACTAAAGCAACGAATTACAAACTCTAGACACCTCGTTTTTTGCATAGCCCGATACTACTTTTGATTTCTCTTTGTCAGATAACCGACTTGGTTTTCTCTCTCTAGACTGGTTACTATAAGGACTCTCGCTTCTTTTTCTCTCAAAATCAAAATCCACATCCCCTTTAAATGAGACTTCATACCCTTTATATAGGCTTCAGAACACAAATATCTTGAAAATATCTCTCTGAAACCGACTCTAACATCATCCTATGCCATTTATTCATCATTACAATAACTACTACTATCATCCTTTTTGGAAAATCAGAAGCTCTTCCTTTTCCTACCACTGTGCCAGTCTAGGCGGCCTATGACGGCTTTGGCACCTCTATCCCATCTAATATCCTTCATCTTCTGCACCACCCTTCTATGGTCTATGACAACCTAAGGCGGCTACATTCACTGTGAACCACTGCTTTCCTTGAATCGTCATTACACTAAAGAAAATATATTTCCTTTGAAATAGAAGTCACTGCCTCATTTATAGAGGTCGACCTACAATCTCATCTTTGTTCCCAGGGTCAGTTGGTTGAGGTGGATGATACTTGTAAAGCTTTCCTCCGACCTACATAGGTCGAGCATGCAAACAACAACCTCCTCAGGTTGGTATTACCAGATATATGGGGAGGCTCATGTAATACCCCGCCAAAGGCAGAATGCTACCGACAGGAGACAAGATTGACCCATCTCCATAGGTCTCTAAATTTATGAAAATCTGGCATGATGTATCCTAAAACTAGACGGCTTGGATCTCATTCCAGCACCAAAGCGATTCTAAAACAAACATCATATATCAAAATGGGCCTCAGGTCCACACCAACACATCAAAATATTACATAAGGGCTTCGTGCCCATATCATCTATCTGTTGGACAGTTATGACCCATAGCGTCACTGTTTGTAAAAGACATTGTGTTTTTGTACAAAATTAACTATGTAGTAATGAAATTCCTTTTACCGTTTTGTAATTTATTTACTTTCATATATAATTGGTAAGAGTCTATAAAATTAGTTCCGGATTGAGATGATATGAGACAGTACCAATCCATAAAGGTTTAATCATTAAATATCCCTAGTCGTAGTATTATCGAGATTGGATATCGATAATGCGGAATATACTAGTATTGCACTTGTGCGCGTTGTGAGGGCATAACAGCATAGTTCTCATATATTTAAGTTTAAGATACTTATTCAAGTGCGATACGAGGTTGTGTTTTACCGATGGTACGGAAAACAACTTCGCTCTGGATAGACCCCGCGGAATCCCATTGGTAGTATGTATATGTGTCTATGGGAGTCCGCTTTAGGGTAGGTGTATTTGGTCTTAACCTGAGACTTGCATCGCTAATACTTGCGACAATCGGTAAACTTTGGTTTTGGTCGTCCAGGACTTTAACAGGTTTTGTGTACGCCTTTTCTGGGTTTATTGAGAATCGTAGTGTATTGGATGTGATGTCAAGACAGAAATATCACTTCAGACATATGGAGATGATGATCAATGCATGGATTCAGAACTGGTTCTCTATAGTGTTGCAACCATCGGGATAATATGACAAGGTCATGATTATCCGATTCAAAGAGACTAGTTGCTTGATATCCGATATGTGCTTCGTACGGGGCGGATACTATTCCCCCCAGGCCTCGTACGTGACATCCGATACTGGATCACAATACACAATACTACGGTATACTACGCCTGATAAAGATTGTATATTCCAGTAAGAATATTTCTGGAGAATTGGGTAGGCATGGCGCTTTACTGAAGCCAACATTGTCTCATAAATCGGTAAAAATGTAGTACGAGGTACATACGTGTTCGGATAGTCCGACGACCGTATTTACTGCCAACATATCCATGGATCTCTTGGGTCGCTTCCCGAAGATTCACCAATGACGTATGATTCGAGCTAAATTAATCTTGGATTAATTACGGAGATACTTTATTTTGGATAAAGTACTATTTGAAGAGAGAGAAAGATTATTTGGAATTAATCATTAAAATAATATATTCGATATATTATTCGGAATTAGATTTCGACGCGGAATTAAAATTAGATTTTAATTCGGGCAAACGAGTTAATTTAGAAATAATTCGTTAGCGACGTGAATAGTAATTTTACTAGGCATAATTATTTAATTAAATTTGATTTAAATTACGTCGCGACGGAAGTTCGTTAATTTGGAATTAGCGAACCCGAGCCCGAGAGTGTTTGTGGGCCCACTAACATTCGGAATCGAGTGGGGCCCATATGTCACATCAACCATCACATCACATGTCACCTTTATTACCTTTAGGTTGATTTGTTTAGGTGAGTTGGTGATTGTGTGTGTTACACACTCCAAAATCAAAGCATTGAAAGCTTGTGTGACTATTACCTAATACAACTTTTGGTATATGGTTTATAATTGTTTTTGAAACAAAGATACACAATCTCTCTCCTCTCTCCAATTACCGAAACTGTGAACAGTTTTTGGGCTCTCCATTTTCTTCATTTCTTAGCTAAATTTGTGAATAAAAAGTGTGAAGTTTTGTTGCAAAAATTCACCAAGGGCTAGCACTCTTCAAGGATCATCAAAAGGTGATAGGGAAACCTATTCAAGAGCTTGGAAAGACAAAACAAAGCTTGGAGCTTCCACCTTTGCCTTGGCCGAATCTTGGACACTTGGAGGAGGAAATATTTTGTTCATCAACACATCCTAAACCGATCGTTGTAAGTATGATTCTGCCATATTTCTTCGTTATTCATTCATGTTTCATTGTTCATTATGATCTTGGGACTAATCATAGAACCAACAATGGTATCATTGAGCCTATAAAGAGCATGAAATATATTAGGGTAAAATTTGGGGAAAATCCATGTGAGCATTATTTGATTAAATTGAATGGTTGAGTATGCTTGTATGTTGATGAAATGAGATGTGATTGGATCAATTTCAACAAATTGTGATTGGATCAAAATTTGCCCCACCAGTAGGCTTGGCCGAATGTATGCTTTACCCTAGGCTCTTGGAATTTTTTGTTTTCGTGATCATTGGATGAGTTGAAACGAATAAAAGTCGATTTGTAATTCGATCGGATTGAAAAACGAAATCGGACTTAAAATCCTTACCTTGGCCGAGAGCATGATGGCATGTAATGGACTTGATTTTTTATTCAAAAATTGTTGGACAATAATTGAACAATTAGATACATAATTAATTGGTAAATTGTATTTTGGAAATATTTATTTAATTAATTAATTGATGTATTACACTTTAATTAACTAAGTTATAAAATTTGGAATTTTTTAAAAATTGGTTAATGGGCTTAATTTTGAATTGGGTTTGAAATTATTATATTTGGGCATAATGGGCTTGGTTGGGCCAAGTTGGTTTAGGCCAATTAGATTGGATCCAAATTGGGCCTAAATCATTCCATTAAGTCCAAATGTAATAAATGGGCTTTAAAGTTTAATTGGGCCTTATGGGCTTGATATTGGTTTTATAGCAAATGAGGGTGATTCCTTACTTGGGCTTGGTAATTGGGTTTGACCCGTATTGACCAAAGCCCATGCCTTATGAAATGAATTGAAAGCCCATCAGACTTTAATTAAACGAACATTGGATGTTAGTCGGGCTTTGAGACCCGATAAGATTAGATTTGGAATCTAAGTCGTTAAAGCGCATTAAAAAGTGTAAATATTTAATTTGGAATTAAATAATAGAATTAGTATTGAATACGACTTAAATTAGATTTAACGAGTAGTTCGATATAATTCTAGAATTCATACTTTGAGTACTTATTCTCAAACGAGTTGGACTCGAGCAAAATCAAATCGTTGTTTGAACATTGGATGGTCACATAATTAAAGACTAATTAATTGGATTAGATTGGTTGTAATGCATGCTATGAATGAATATATGGATGTGTTGAATGAATAACATATATCAGATGGATATTAGAAGGGAAAATGTAATTTTGGAAATTATTGTAAATTTGGAATTTATAAATTGGACATGCGTGTCCAACCTTATATCTTATTATCTCTTTGTATTCTCTTCTCACCTAATTCCCCTCAAAGTTAATCAGGTTTCTATTATTGTATTATGTAATTGGGTAGAAGTAGAAGTAGAATAGTGCTAGCCGGGGAGAGGAAATGGAGCGATTTGTTCTAGGAACAATCTGTTTAAATATCCATCCGCATATCGTTATTAATTTACTTTTCGCACCTTATGATGTTTTAGAAGCATGCTTAAGGGTGTATAATGAGACCTTAACAAAGATAATAAATCGGTTGCCAATTTACGCGAAAAAACCCTCAAATCATATTAAGCGTTTTTCCTTCCATTGAGTGATTCTTACTCAAGATCCAAAGTTGGCATTGGTTTTTTGGCCAAAGTCAAGACCTTTGTCAATTGCGGATGTGTTTGAATCATGAGAGTTTTGTTGCATATTGGTGTCTTGTCCAAGTCGTGATTTTTTTGCCAAAGTCAAGATCACTTCTTGTCTATCGACATTGATTACGAAACTTTCCATGTCAATGAGTCCCGCTTAACTGGAATCATTAAGCTTGTTGTGCCAAAGACAAGGCTTAGTTGATTCAGAGGAAAAAGGTTAGGAAAATATATTGGCATATATACTGTATATATGTTTCGGACTTGGATGTCCACCTACCGAATCTAGGAATTGGATTAGATCCAATTGATCTTCGAGATCTACCTAGTTAAATATCATACAACTTGTTGGCCAAAGTCAAGGTTGTGTGTTATTTAACGGGATCCTAGCCCACTAGGAAACTGGGTTTCCCGAGTACTTGACAAAGGGTTAAAGGCTCGCCGAAAATTAGTGGGAGGCTAGTATTGAATTTTCTATTTCATTCAGATACTTAACTTTACGCGCTTTCAAATTATTTCGTCAAAATTATTTTATTAGTTGGACTAATATAATGTTATTTTTCTTGTAACAGTTAGACTGTACCTAAATATCATTGACTAGATAATTGGACTATCGTAGTCAAGATGATTGGAAAGGGAAATGTCTGAGACATTATCATGGGCGAAAATGTCTTCAAGGGCACGGACTTTTCTGATTGGGAAATGAATCTGAGGATTGTCCTTGGAGCCGAGAGGCTGCTATATACTATATAGAGACCTTTTGGGCCTAAGCCCAAACCTGATGAGCTACTTGAGCTGGAGCTTTGGAAGACTCACAACGATGATTGTTAAACTGCTCAGTCAATTATGCTTGCTGCCATGACTCAGCATTTCCTTCGACAGAATAAGGACTTGGATTCCTATAATATGTTGGCGAGGTTGCACGATCTTCACCGATCTAACCGAAGGTCGCAGAGATATGAGTTAGTTAAGAAGCTCTTCCATTCACGTCTGTCAGAAGGCATGTCTGTTGAATCCCATATGGTACAGATGATTGCTGACATAGATGAGCTAGCCAAGATGGGGATAGTCTTAGAGGCTAAGATTACCATAGATATGATCTTGCAATCTCTCCCTGACACTTAGAAATAGTTCATCATCAGCTATAACCTGATGAACACTGATGATACTCTTGGAGAGTTGTTATCAATTCTCAAGGAAGCTGAAAAGGAGATGCTTAAGGGCAACAAGGGTGAGGCGTACTTTTCTTCGACATCTCAGACACCGAGGGCTGGGCCCAAGGTGACTGGAGGTGTGAAGAAAAAGAAGCATAAAAGAAAGGGCAAGGCCAAATCGTCAAAGGCTTCTGGGAAGCATAAGGATAAATCTTAGGATGTTTGCCTCCAGTGCGGCAAGCGGGGTCACTGGAAGCGTGACTGTCGCGAGTACAAGGCGCTCCAAAAAGAGATTAAAGCGGGAAAGGCACCGGCTTTAGGTATGTTTGTTATTGAAATAAACATGACTACTTCTAGTTTAAAAATTGGATTTTTTATTCTGGTTGTGGTACTCATATATGTACTGATGTGCGGATCTGTGGATTAGCAGGAGACTGGCCTCATGGAGATTGATCTACGCGTCAGAAATGGGGCACCAACGTCGCCGTTTGGCCGTTGGCACTTTTGTTTTAGAACTCCCTCGGGGCATGTACTTGAACTTAATGACTGTTATTATGTACCTAGTTTGACTAGGAATATTATTTTGTGTCTATGTTAACCCAATGTGGGTATACTTTTGTATTTCGGAACATTAGGTGTTACTTATATAAAAATGATGTAGAAAATTTGCACTGCTGTTGCAAATAATAGTCTTTATATTTTGAATATAAATCTATCTCCAACATATAATATAACAAACAAAAGGCTCAAAATGAGTAACAAAGATGAAACTTATATGTGGCCCTGTCGTCTCGGACACATAAACAAGACTCGCATATCCACACTTCGAAAGAGTGGGTACTTGGACGGATTTGATCCAAATTCATATGACGTCTGTGAATCTTGCTTATTAGGAAAAATGCCTAAATCACTTTTTAGCAGTAAAGGTGAACGCGCCACCGAACTGTAGCCCTCGTTCATAGTGACGTATGTGGGCCCATGTCTAGCCAGGCTAGAGGTGGATAGAATACTTTGTACCTTTACGGATGATGCATCACGTTATGGTTATGTGTATCTTATGAGACACAAGTCGGAAACTTTTGAGAAATTCAAAGAGTTTCGACACGAAGTTGAAAAACAGGCTGGCAAGAGTATAAAAGACATTACGGTCGGACCGTGGTGGCGAATATTTGAGCAATGAGTTTCTAGATTACTTGAAAGAATATGGTATTCTTCACAGTGGACTCCTCCTGGAACACCGCAATTAAACGGTGTGTCCGAACGGAGAAACCGAACTTTGTTAGACATGGTTAGGTCTATGATGAGTCGCACTGAGCTACCTATGAAATATAAATAACCGTTGCCTGCCATTTCACAACTGGTTCTCTACTCTCTCAACTAGTTAAATTACATTCATTATATTATTTTAAAAAATTAAATGAAAATATTGTTAGTGTAAACAATCAGTGAATGCGAAGACTATTAATATAATAAGTTCATATTATAGTATGTATAATAGCAGTTGCTTAGCATAATAAAGAGACAGGGGAAGGTGGAGCATAAAATTTAATAAGATGATAGCACTCATATGAAATATAAATAACTGTTAGCCTGTCATTTCACAATTGGTATAAAATTTAATATGATGATAGCACTCATACGAAATATAAAATGAATTATGAAAATTTTAAAGAAAAAAATTATTTTTCGTAAAATGACTTACGAATTTTATTTCGTAAGTCATTTTACGAAAAAAAGACCTAACATTTTAGTTTGTCACCTTATTCATTAACTGTTGACCAACATGTGTTTAATTTGTGTTTAATTTTTGTTTTTTTAGTTCAGTCGTCCTGATTTTTATTTTCCACAAAAAATAAAATAAAATAAATTCTTCAAAGGCAATAAATATATGTTTTTTTTTTACTTAATATATATATATATATATATATAAATATAATATATATACATATATATTAAAATGTTATTTAAAATTACATATATATATAAGTATATATTTTAAAATGTTATTTAAAATTTCAATAAAAATCGAAAAAAAAAATAATCTAAGTTCTAACAACCCGAACGGGAAGGTATCGAAATTAGTGAATGTCAAAATATAAGAATAAAACTATTACAATAAAAAAATAAAATAAAAAGCCAATTGATATATGATGAGTGGTATTTATATCACTATTTCTCACTCATTTAACTTATATTTTGTATAGTTTCTCGAGTTTTGTGAACGTTTTGATGTGTTTATTGTTATTTACAGAAAATAAAGTTTGAGAGAAGCATTGGAAGCAATTTGGGGCCAAAAAAGTGAAAATGAAAAATGATGAAAATGACATTTTTGTAATTTGGGCCGCGTCGCGACGCCAAATGCGCCGTAAGCCTGCTAACGTGCGACGTTGACACATGTCAAAATCTGAAAAAGTTGACTTGCTAACGTGCGCCGTGCCACGTGTCACCATCACAGAAGATCTGCTAAAATGCGTCGAAGGGCCATGTGTCACAAACCTATGGTGCCGACACTCCGCGTGACATGTGTACACTTCTCTTGGACCGAATTATCGGCAAAATCACATTATGTCACGTGTCAAAGCTCTCATTGGACCGAGCTTCTACCGCCGTGCACGTGTCGTTTTCTCATTGGAACGAATATCGTCAATCACTTGTGCCATGTGTCACTTCTCATTCACCGTCTCACCGCGTGAACTGTCATCATTTGATTGCAAAAGGAAATGCGCGTGGTCCAAACCGCGTAGACCAAAAACACGTCCGGCGTCGCGAACGCCCAAGACTTTAGCGTCGTGACGCCAAACCCCGAATTATGCCTATAAATTGAGCTCATTGCACCCATTTGGTTGTTGGTTTTTATTAAGGTCCCAAGATCAAACAAGAATGAAACATGTGTGAATACATCAACGAGGAGGTAGCGGAATACTCACATCGATCGGTTGAGTCGATTGGAGACGATGAATGAAGCCAAAAAGCTCACTGTTTTGGCCCATGAACTGCAGCAGTCCACTGTCCACGTTTTCAGATTTTGAGCTGAGAAAAGGAGCTCCAAGCCTCGTCCGACGGATCCCGGCTCATGGGTGAACCTCCCTACCACCTTCGCAAGACTCGTAAGTGTGCTAGCACTTGAATTTTCACCATGAAAACCCACTCTTGGCTTCCCTTGCTCACGGTTTTGGCTCAAAAACAGTCCACATTTTGGATTTGGGCGTGAGAAGAAGAGAAGAAAATGAGAGAGAAGAAATGTGTTAACTTGTTCCAAAAAGTGTAAAGGCTTTTTGATTATATATTTCCAAATAATAATCAATATCCATTTAGTTTCATCCAATAATTAAATGAATTTTGGAGCCAAAAACCAAAAGGTTTTCCCTCCAAAATGCTTTACACTTTATGTCAAGTCCCATCATTCACATCAACTTTAAGTCATATCAACTTTAGTAAAGTGACATGTCTTCAATCAATCAATCACATCAATCAATCACATCACTCAAAGTGACATTTGATTTGACGCTTGATGTGATGATTGATTGACGCTTGATGTGACGATTGATTTGATGCTTGATGTGACTTGCGTCACCGCACTCGAATTCGAAATACGAATGCGCTCGCAATCACACTCGGGCTCGGGTTCGTTAATTCCAAATTAACGATTTTTCCGTCGCGTCGTAATTAGATGATTACGCCTAGCGAATTCACTATTCACGTCGCTAACGAATTAATTCTAAATTTATTCGTTCGCCCGAATTAAAATCTAATTTTAATTCCGCGTCGAAATCTAATTTTATTTAATATATCGAATATATTAATTTACCGATTAATTCCAAATTAATCGTTATCTCTCTCTAGACGATATTTTACCTAGATAAAATATCTCCGTAATTAATCCTAGATTAATTTTCCCTCTCTTCTATATAATCCCAGATTATTCAAGAGTGCGAGTTGTGCGTCATCGGTGGATTATGGGAAGCGACCCATGAGATCCCGGATAAGTTGGCAGTAAAATGGTCGTCGGAGTATCCGAATCACGTACGTACCAAGTACTACGTTCTACCGATTTACGAGACAAGGTCGACTCCTAGCAAAGCACCAAGTCTACCCAATTCTCCGGACATATCCTTTAAAGAATATTAAGATCTATATCAAGCGTAGTATACAATTGTATTGTATTGCGTATATCGATCCAGTATCGGACGATCACATGTTAGGCCTGGGGCTGGAAATGTGTCTGCCCCGTACGAAACATATATCGGACATCAAGCAACTAGTCTCTTTGAATCGGGCAATGACCTAGTCATATTGTCCCTACGGTTGCAACCTTTTATAGAGCACTAGTTCTGTATCCTGCGCGATCATCAACTCCATATGTCTGAAGTGACACTTCCATCTTGACATCACACCCAGTACACTACGATTCCTGATAAGAAGAACCCAGAAGAGGTGAACACAGAACCAGTTTAGGTCCCCCAACCACCAAAACCAAAGTTTACCGATTGTCACAAGTACTAGCGATGCAAGTCTCAGGTTAAGATCATATACACCTACCCTGATGCGGCCTCCCATAGACACAGACACAGACATACTACCAATGGGATTCCGCGGGGTCTATCCAGAGCGAAGCTGTTTCCGTACCATCGGTGAAACACGACCTCCTATCGCACTTGCATAAGTATCCAATACTTATATATATGAGAACTATGTCGTTGTGCCCTCACAACGCACACAAGTGCAATACTAGCCTATTCCGCATTATCGATGTCCAGTCTCGATAATACTACGGCTAGGGATATTTAATGATTAATCCTTCGTGGACTGATACTGTCTCATATCATCTCAATCCAGGAACTAATCATAGGGACCTCTCTTCATTTATATATCTATGGTGATCTAATCACAAATGATGAGAGTGCAATTTCCTTATTACATAGTTAATTTGCTACAACAACACAATGATCTGTGCAAATAGTGACGCTATGGGTCATATTATCCAACAATCTCCCACTTGGCACATAGCCAGTCACTCGAGTGTCCAACACCCGAACTATGTATGGTTCGCTCAAATGCTGAGAAAAGGATTTCGTCAGTGGATTTGCATGATTATCGTTTGACGCGATTTATACGATCATCACATCGCCACGATGTATGATCCGAACGAATCAGATGATATAGAAGTATATATCTGGATCGTCGATGAGACCTTTAATTCCTTAGCTTGTGCTGACGCCTAGCTCAGCTGCTATCAGAACTACATCTAATCTAATTAGATTTATTTCGACCCAAAGACTTCTATTGCTGCCTCAGCTGCAGCAATAATCCGCATTTGTTGTTTATTCGGCAACAGTTATCTTGCTTGGAAGATTTCCAGCTCACTGTCCCGTTATTCAAACTTTATAGTACCGTAGTATTTAATTGTTTGGAAACTTGCTGTAGTGATCCCAGTCACTTCAAGTTCTCCTTCTCCATAGTTTAAGACAGCATCTTTAGTTCTCTGAGATACTAACAGATGTTCTTAATTTCAATCCAGTGACTATCACTTGGATTGACCCGATTGTGACTCCATATGCTCGAAGCGTATGAGACACCAATACAAGTACATTTTAAATGTACAATTTCTCAGAGAGTGTTAACAACTCCAAATCTATCCCAGTAGATCTTTATTCCTTGAATAAAGGTTGTTACTCCCCAGAATTCTATGGAGAATTTCTATGAAAGAATATCTATGAAAGCCAAGCTTTCACCAATTGCTTTATGGGAATTTAACTGTCAGTGCGCTCTCCCACTAACCTCCTTATATACACAAGAATTATTTTGTTTTGAGTTAAATCATAAACCATTATGATTATTTCAAAACGTCAGTTCCAAGAACCTTATGCTTGCTTCAATCCAACATGGATTCGAATAATCCGCAAACCTTGTTTGTCGGTTATACAAAATCGTCAGAATGTTATAAACATTCTCCAAAAGGTTTCCTTTTCAGGAAAGCGATTTTGATTTGTAACTGACATATTTCATAAATGAAATATACAGTTATCAACAAGCATCTTCAAAATGGATTTACCATGGCAACAAGCAAAAGGTTGAACCGTTATTAACACGATGTTGATAACGATACCTTCCGTCACAAGCCTAGCTTTGTACGTTGGTATGTTGCCATCCATGTATGTCTTCCTTGAAGATGTTTAATGTACCAATAGGCACAATGCCTTGTGGTACAACAACTAGTATCTGAAATAGCTGTTATACATGGAATCCATTTCGGACTCATGGCACTTTGCCATAATAGGGAGTCGATACCTCGTATCACTTTCTCAAAATGTAGTCGGTGGATATACCTTCATAAGATTGACATCTTTATGAGGTTAGATCAGAAACCCATACCCTAGGTTGTTTTCTGACTCTATCCGATCTACGAAGTTCTTGTGTATTATGGAAGATTAATGGAAGATTCATTATTGATGAACTTTTGTGTTCCATTAAGGACTTCGTGCCTTGAACAGTATTACTCCGATTTTCATCGAGTATCACTATACTCCCACTGACCACTGAATATCGGTATTCCTCTCAGGAAAACCGCATGGTGAGCAACAATCAAATTGTTCTCATGTGAGATTTATAAGTACTATACTTATGGTTTCCCTTAGGATAACCTATATTGGCACTTATCCAACTTGGGTCTTTTAGTTTGGTATCATCCAAACGTTATGCCTGGCATACCCAAATTATCAGGAATGAGAAACCCTGTTTCTTTCCTGTTCATATCCTATATGTCATCTGTCAAACAGATTTTCATGGAACCTTATTCTAAATAAGTTTTGCACTGTTAATACATATCCTATTGAAGGAAATAGTAGCTCAGAGCGACTCGTGATAAACCTAATCATGTCCAACAAAATTCGGTTTTAGTTCGGACACACCGTCTAACAGACGTGTCTTGAGAGGAGTCCTCATATGAAAGAATACCGTACTCTTTCATGTAAATATGAAACTTACTGCTTAAGTATTTTTCAATTACGGTCTTACCGTGGCAGCATAATACTATAGCCGATCTGTTTGTTTACTTCGTGTCGAAACTTTAAAGTTTCCGATTTGTATTCTTCAAAAGAAACACAAAACCATAACGTGATGCTACATCTGTTAAGGTCACGAAATATTCATGTTCACATCTAGCCCAGCTAGATATGGGCCCACATACTTCACCATGAATAGGGCTGACAGATCGGTGGCACTTTTACTATTACAAAGTAAATAGTATTTTAGGTACTTTACCTAACAAACTAGATTCGCAGACCTTATTTGAATAGTCAAATCAGTCCTAGTACCCACTCTTCAAAAGTGTGGATATACGAGTCTTCTTTAATTGTGTCCTAGACAACAATGCCACAATTAAGTCTCTATTGATCAAATCAATTTGAGCTATTTATTTGTCATTTTATATGTTTGAGATTTTTCTTTATATTCAAAATATAAATTCTGTTATTTACATCTAATGTTTTTATCTCAGTATCATCTTTATATAATAAAACACTTAGTGTTCTATAATATAAAGGTTTTATCCGCAACGGATTAAACACTGATATAGAGAGATAATGTCTCTAGTCAAACTAGTTACATTATAACAGTTCCTAATTTAAGTACATACCCAAAGGGTAGTTCCTAAACTTAGGTATCCACGGTCGAAACAGCGACTTTCGTCCAGTTTCCGATTTGCAGAGAAATCTCGGCTTGAAGTCAGTATCCAGCTCATAGCGGATTCTGAACATCAATACATATATTTTATGTACCACACTAAGTATTTAAAATCTAATTTTAATACTAGTTGTGAACATAACTTTGACAAATATTTTTAAAGTTAGAGCCTCGCCCTTTCTTTAATTCCTTCGTGTCTTCCATATCCAAATGGTAGTCACTTTGGGATATGTCAATTAATATTTCACAAACCTTTGGCCAAGCCTTGGGTTTCGGAATATCGAAACGATGTGCACCTTGTGCTACATGCCCAATTGCAAACTTTGACTTTTCTCCACTAGAATAGTCAATTAATTCTCCAAGAATTATTAATTGCAATTTTAATACTTTTAAATCTAAAGATAGATTTATTATAAGTATATTAATTAAGCATTAAAGTCATCATCACATAAATCTTCCAAAGATTTTATGCTCTACTATTTGCTTAATTATGGGCTTAGTCATAATAAGTTATTTTATCAAATAAATTAACCTATTATTAATTCCCAATTGAAAATTAAATCATTTAAAACATTAATCCCAAGGATTATATATTTTAAATATTCAACCTTTCAATTCTTTCTTGATTTTAATAGTCCAACTATTTAATCAATTTAATAAGGTACTATTTATTATAATGATTACAATAATCCAATTATTTAATCAACTATAATTTAATATTGATTACTATAATCCAATTATAAAATCAACTATCATTTAATTCAATTATAGTGATTACTATAATCCAATTATAAAATCAACTATATATTGAATGAGTTTGTATATAGTCCAACTATATATATATTTTTAAAACAACATAAAATATTAGTCCAACTAATACTTTTGATTAATACGACGAGTAAAATATAAATGAGCGTGTTTAGCGAGTAATTGAACGATTGTTGCAAATTCAATACTTACCTCCCACTATTTTTCGTCGAGCCTCTAACCCTCTGTCGAGTACTCGGGAAACCGTGTTTCCTAGTGGGCTAGGATCCTATTAAATAACATACAACCTTGACTTTGGCCAACAAGTTGTATGCTATTTAACTAGGTAGATCTCACAGATCAATTGGATCCAATCCAATTCCTAGATCCGGTTAGGTGGACATCCAAGTCCTAAACATATTATTTACGCCAATGTATCTAATACATTTTCCTGACCATATCCTCCGAATCATCTAGGCCTTGGCTTTGGCACAACAAACCTAATGACTCCAGTTAAGCGGGACCCATTGACAAGGAAAGTTTCGTAATCAATGTCGTTGGACAAGAAGTGATCTTGACTTTGGCCAACAAATCACAACTTGGACAAGACACCGATGTGGAACAAAACCCTCATGATTCAAATACATCCAATTGACAAGGTCTTGACTTTGGCTAACAAACCAATGCCATTGGATCTTGAACAAGAATCATTCAATGGAAGGATAATCGCTTAATATAGAACAGGGTTTTTTCGCGTGCAAATTGGCTACCAATTTAATTATCTTTTTAAGGTCTCATCATCATACACCCTTAAACATGCATTCTAAATACATAATAAAGCGAGTATGAAAATAAATAATAATGATATGGGGATGGATACTTTACACATTGATCCTAGATCAAATCTCTCCCTTTCTCACTCAAGCTAGCACTAGTATTACTTCTACCCGTTACAATACACTTCTAAAGAAAACTCATATACATAGAGGGGAATGGGTGAGAAGAGAATACAAGAGAATGAAGGTGAAAAGGCTGGACACGCAGGTCCAATTTAATAATCGAATTTATTACAACAATTTCTAAAATTGCCCACCCAACTAATATCCATCCGATATACATTATTCATTCAACACAACCACGTATTCACACACATAAGCATGCTATCAATCAATCTAATCAAATTAATTAATCTGATAATTAAGTGATCATCCAATGTTCAAACAACGATTTGATTTTGTTCGAGTCAAACTCGTTTTTGCGAAAAGTACTTAAAGTACGAATTCATGAATTAAATTAAACTACATCATTAAATCAAATTTAACATGCATTTAATACTAATTCACTATTCAATTCCAAATTAAATATTTCACTTTATTTAATAAACCTTTACGATTTAAATTCCAAATTTAATCGTAACGCGTCTTAAAGACCGATTAACGTCCAACGTCAATTCAATTAAAGTCCAATGGGCTTTTAATTGATTTCTAATAAGGCGTGGACTTTTGGTCAACTCGGGTCAAACCGATAACCAAAGTCCAATCCGGGATTTACCCCATAAGCCCATAAATCAATCTTGGCCCATTAGGCCCAATTGAACTTTAAAGGTTCATTAAGTCGCATTTGGGCTTTATGGTTAAGGTTTTAGGCCCAATTGGATCCAATCCACTTGGCCTAAACCAAACTTGATAAATCAAGCCCAATAGGCCCAATACAACAATAGAAGCCCAAATCCAATTTAAGCCTAATAATTAAATTTCATTAATCCAATTACGCAATTTAATTACTTAAAGTGCATTACATGATTAATCAACTAAATCATCATTTCCAAAACACTAAATTAGTCCAATTAATCATGCTTAATTCATTATCACATGTCCAACATACAAAATGAAAAATCAAACCCATTTACATGCTTCTTTAGTCTCGGCCAAAAGAGGGATTTTGTGTCCGATTGGTTTCAACAATCGAACCCATAATCGACATCAAATCACCATCCAATTTGATTTCATAACATCATGTCACAAAACCAAAAAACACCAAGACATTAGGGCAAAGGCACCATTCGGCCAACACAAGTATTTGGGGTTTTTGTCCAATTCGAAATCTAATCCAATTCGATTCAAATTAACGTCAACCTAATCGATTCTAACTCATCAAATGAATTAAAAATCAAAAAATCCAAGATCCCAAAAATACATATACATTCGGCCATGATGTCCATTTTGGGGAAAATAATTCCAAATCATTTTTCGTCAAATTAGTCCAACCAAAATGAAATTAAACATGTTATAAGCATACTCAAACAATCAATTTATTCAAATCATGCTCAAATCACATTTACCCAAATTTTAAGCCCTACAAATTTCATGCTTGAACCTAAGCTCTTGATGCCATTGTTGGTTTTTATTAAGGTCCCAAGATCAAACAAGACATGAAAACATGTGTGAATACATCAACAGAGGTAGCGGAATACTCACATCGATCGGTTGAGTCGATTTGGAGTCGAATGAAGCCAAAAAGCTCACTGTTTTGGCGCATGAACTGCAGCAGTCCACTGTCCACGTTTTCAGATTTTGAGCTGAGAAAACGGAGCTCCAAGCCTCGTCCGACGGATCCCGACTCATGGGTGAACCTCCCTACCACCTTCGCAAGACTCGTAAGTGTGCTAGCACTTGAATTTTCACCATGAAAACCCACTCTTGGCTTCCCTCATGCTCACGGTTTTTGGCTTCAAAAACAGTCCACTATTTTGGATTTGGGCGTGAGAAGAAGAGAAAGAAATGAGAGAGAAGAAATGTGTTAACTTGTTCCAAAAAGTGTAAGACTTTTTGATTATATATTTTCCAAAATAATAATCAATATCCATTTAGTTTCATCCAATAAATTAAATGAATTTTGGAGCCAAAAACCAAAAGGTTTTCCCTCCAAAATGCTTTACACTTTATGTCAAGTCCATCATCATTCACATCAACTTTAAGTCATATCAACTTTAATAAAGTGACATCTCTTTCAATCAATCAATCACATCAATCAATCACATCACTCAAAGTGACATTTGATTTGACGCTTGATGTGACTGATTGATTTGACGCTTGATGTGACATTGATTTGACGCTTGATGTGACTTGCGTCGCCGCACTCGAATTCGAAATACGAATGCGCTCGCAATCACACTCGGGCTCGGGTTCGTTAATTCCAAATTAACGATTTTTCCGTCGCGTCGTAATTAGATGATTACGCCTAGCGAATTCACTATTCACGTCGCTAACGAATTAATTCTAAATTAATTCGTTCGCCCGAATTAAAATCTAATTTTAATTCCGCGTCGAAATCTAATTTTATTAATATATCGAATATATTAATTTACCGATTAATTCCAAATTAATCGTTATCTCTCTCTATACGATATTTTACCTTAGATAAAATATCTCCGTAATTAATCCTAGATTAATTTTCCCTCTCTTCTATATAATCCCAGATTATTCAAGAGTGCGAGTTGTGCGTCATCGGTGGATTATTGGGAAGCGACCCATGAGATCCCCGGATAAGTTGGCAGTAAATGCGGTCGTCAGAGTATCCGAATCACGTACGTACCAAGTACTACGTTCTACCGATTTACGAGACAAGGTCGACTCCTAGCAAAGCACCAAGTCTACCCAATTCTCCGGACATATCCTTTAAAGAATATTAAGATCTATATCAAGCGTAGTATACAATTGTATTGTATTGCGTATATCGATCCAGTATCGGACGATCACATGTTAGGCCTAGGGCTGGAAATGTGTCTACCCCGTACGAAACATATATCGGACATCAAGCAACTAGTCTCTGTGAATCGGGCAATCCTGACCTAGTCATATTGTCTCGACGGTTACAACCTTTTATAGAGCACTAGTTCTGTATCCTGCGCGATCATCAACTCCATATGTCTGAAGTGACACTTCCATCTTGACATCACACCCAGTACACTACGATTCCTGATAAACCCAGAAGAGGTGAACACAGAACCAGTTTAGGTCCCCCAACCACCAAAACCAAAGTTTACCGATTGTCGCAAGTACTAGCGATGCAAGTCTCAGGTAAAGATCATATACACCTACCCTGATGCGGCCTCCCATAGACACGCAGACATACTACCAATGGGATTCTGCGGGGTCTATCCGGAGCGAAGCTGTTTTCCGTACCATCGGTGAAACACGACCTCCTATCGCACTTGCATAAGTATCTAATACTTATATATATGAGAACTATGTCGTTGTGCCCTCACAACGCACACAAGTGCAATACTAGCCTATTCCGCATTATCGATGTCCAGTCTCGATAATACTACGGCTAGGGATATTTAATGATTAATCCTTCGTGGACTGATACTGTCTCATATCATCTCAATCCAGGAACTAATCATAGGGACCTCTCTTCATTTATATATCTATGGTGATCTAATCACAAATGATGAGAGTGTAATTTCCTTATTACATAGTTAATTTGCTACAACAACACAATGATCTGTGCAAATAGTGACGCTATGGGTCATATTATCCAACATTGGTATGCTTTCCTTGGGATTTGTTTCCTTGATTTCATAGGAAGCATCTAGTTTTGTAAACTATTGTAATATTAAAATTATATATTTTTATTTTTAGTTTTTATTACAACATTTTATTTATTTACTTTATGTTTTGTAGTTAAATTTCCGTTGGGGTAAAAGGTGAAACCTTTAATATAATTATCTAGGTAAATATCACTTAATTATAATTTATAAATCATAATTTAACCGGATTAATTAATGACAGAATTTATTACCGCCTATATGGTCGGTTTAAATATAAATTACTTTACCGCCTATATGGCTGGTCTTTATGTGACAGATATTTACTGCCTATATGGCTGGTGTAGTTGGACTAAATGGATTACCGCATATATGGCTGGTTTTAAATGTTTAACATTATTAATTCCTGAGAAAGCAGAACATAAAATAATTTATATATTATAATAAGTGAGATTCCTTGATAAGAAATATTAAATGTGGATCATCTAACCCCAGCATTTTATTTTATTCTAGGGAAGTGATGAAACACAATATTCACACTTAATAATTGATTTTCTTTTTATTGGTAATTATTTAATTTGTTTATTGAGTCTTAAGCTTAATGCTTCTTGTTGTCTGATCACCAATAAGATTGATATGGTAAACTTAAAATGAACTAGACATAGGGATTTTAGGTTTCAGCCTTAGATTCAATAGCCCACGATCTTCCCTGAGGATAGATAACCCTTTAATAGATTTCCTTACAGGATAGACATATACCTGTCGGGCGGGGGTAGTCACTATTGGAACTTGATCTTAATGAATCCAGGTAATTTGATTGACATAGACATATGGTTCAATTGGTTTTACTGGGTATTTGCGTCTGACCATCGATAGAGACTTTTGCATAATTTCATGTTCCAGGTTAGCAAACTGATTTATTGCACATAAATAAGAGAATCAATTCATCTTTATATAATTTTGTGTGGAGTCACGACCCTAAATCTTTGAGTCTTTTCTTTTGTTTTCCTTAGTATTTTCTTTTGAGTCTGTTTTTATTTTAATTAGCAAATCCACATTCAACCAACCAAAAGCAATCAATTCCCTTCTCCCTATAATTAGATACATGTAAATAAATAGTATCAATAATTAATAACAACAGTAGGAATTAAGTCCTCGTGGGATCGATATTTTTATACTACTTGAACGATATGTGCGCTTGCGTTATACGTGTGTATTTACGCCGGTCAAGGTTTTGGCGCCGTTGCCAGGGGCTTATTTTTCTTGAGTTATTAATTTTGAAGCTATCTAATTTACTTGTATCTAATTTTCTTTATTTTTATCTGTAATTTTTATTTCTTTCTTTTGTTTTCAGGTGATTGAAAAATGGAACATTATTGGGAGATTGAAAGATTTCGAGCTTTACTAGAAGAAGATACACCCCAAATATGGGAACAACAGTCCGGTTTTCTGAGGCCTGTTGTCTAGCCCAACAACTATCACTGGATGTCAGAATAAAGCAATACTACATTTGCTCATCAGAAGGAAATGGGGAGATGTGTGATATGTGATGGTAACCACCAGAGCGATCAATGTATATACCTTTCAAAGTGGCAGAATTATTGGAATCATTCAAGGTACGAAGAACCATCATACTTTCCATCTTATCCACCATTCATCTACGATCTTAATCAAGAATCATAACCATCAGAGGAAGATCAGTTGATTCACATGCTCAGAGATTGGTTCGATGAACGGGAAGCTCAATTTGATGCAAAAATTCAGAGTCAAGCGGCGTCTATACAGAGGATGACAGATCAAGTTATACAATTAACATATAACCTGAATCACATATCTCACGGAGAAAATTCAAATAATACTGAAGAAGCCTTCGAATATCCTGAGATTTATCATGACCTCATAACAGAGGACGAGGCTGAGCAGTATCAAGAATCAGTGGTATCAGTTTAGGAGCCTGAACCAACAAAGTCTCAATTTGATTTTTATTATTCTTCTGACTCTGACGAGGATAAAAAAAGCTAAGCTATTTTTACCAACTGCACCAACAAAGGAGGATGAAACTTTCTATCCTCCAAATAAAGATCTTGGAGCTTCCATTGCACAAATGTTTGAAGAAGATCTACCTGAGCCAATCATTTCACTCAGATCAGAGGATGAAGATCTAAAAACAGACATAACTTTACATCCTCAGGTTGACACTTATAGAGCATGCATTTCATAGATGACAGATGAAGAATTGAATACGAAAATTTAAAAATTCATCTGTGAAGAAAAGGTGGAGCAAGAAGCAGAGCAAATGGAGGAGCAAATGTCTGAACTTATTAAAGATCCAGAACATTTAGGCAAAACATCACTGTTTTGGGGAGTACTGATCAAAGATATCACCCAGAAGCTTGACAGAATGGAACTCCCATTCTAAGTCAAACACCATACAAGACCTCCTGATTTTCTTTCTTTCTTTTCAGGAACCACTGGAGCAAAAAAGGTTAAAAAGGTGGCACAAGCACTGAATGGGACAAAATTCTTTTTGCCCCTTTACCATTGGAAGAAACCCTTCAAAAGCAACGCACATGGATTGTCTTTAATCGGACATCCAAAGCCACACTGAAACCTCATTGACGGATAGATTTCAGTCACGTCTGGTTGAAGACGAAAAATTTAGCGCTCGCAGGGAGGCAACCCATGCACTTTGTTGTAATTTCTATTTTTATATTTTATGTATACATGTTAAAGAGTTTTTAATTTTTTGTGTTATTTTTGTAGGGAGAAGCTCAACCAAAGCATAAGATAGAATGAATGGTGTTTGGCAAAGAAGAGAGCTAATTTATTAGCGATGGCTGAGTAAGGAATGAAATCTTGAGATGCATCCTAATGGATTTATATACCAAACGAGTGGCGTACTGCATACACAATTCTGTTACCTTAATTATTGTTTGGATTTGCTTTTCTGTTGTAATTATCTTTATTTTCATAGATAGAATCCAGACTTTTTGACCTTCCACGATTTCTTTTGTTGTTTAGCTAACAAACGTCTTATGGAAGATACTAGTGCTATTATTACCCATCCTTTTCAGGTGTTATAAATTCAACTCATCATTGCACTTTTGAAGACATCCAGAGTAAAACATGGAAGCCACTTCAAGAAGATGAGTTGAAAACATCTGTGTGTTTTGTGGTACTAGTGTTGGTACTGAGCCACAATACGTAGAAGCAGCACAAGAATTGGGTCGAGTCTTAGCTGCAAGGAATATGCACTTAGTATATGGCGGAGGCAATCTTGGACTAATGGGGATCGTTTCAAAGGCCGTACAGGAAGGAGGCAGTCACGTTTTGGGAATTATCCTAAAACCATTGGCAGAGGCAAATCTTATTGGACCATCAAACAGAGAGGAACTTATTGTGCCAGGTAAATCCGAGCGACTAGTGGAAATGATTAATCGTGCTCATGCTTTTATTGCTTTGCCAGGTGGCTTGGGCACATTGGAGGAAATTTTTATAGTGTTATCTTGGGCGAACATGAACATACACCAGAAACCAATTGGACTGTACAACGTTGATGGATTTTATGATTTTCTTTGTGTGTTTCTTGATGATGCCCGGAGAAATGGGTTCGTGTCAAAACCTTTCAAAGAACTCATCTATACTGCCAGAACTGCTCCGGATCTAATATACCAACTCTTAGCCTATGAACCACAAGTTGACCCTATCATTTGAAAGATAAATTAGTCCGAGGACGATCGTGGTAAGAGGCGTAGGATTAATCTGGATCTTAACCTTTAATTTCTTGTAGAATTTCAGTTAACCAGGTATTATCTTCTAAACACTTCTTCTACTGTTTAAGACATTGTGGACGATGTCTCATTTAGGTTTGGGGGAGGGAATTAGTTGATCAGTATCTTGTTTTTAGTGGTGTGTTATTTTTATTTTTAGTCCAAAACTTTTCGAAAAATACAAAAATATTTTGTGTTTTTGCGTTTTTATTTTGACTAAAAAGGTGAAATTGGTAAGAGATAGCTGAGTAAAGAGTTTTCACTCCTGAGACGTATCTCAAACCTATTTCGGAACAAGTTAATTTTTGTTTATTTCCTTTTGAATTATTTAATTTGTGAATTCTCCATAATACTGACTAAAATGGATCTACATATGTTCAGTTGGCAGGTATTATCAACATGCATGGTAACATACGGACATGAGCTATAATTGAAAAGTTTGTAATATTCAGTGCTCTAGTTTAATTGGAGGAAGCATCTCAAAAAGTGATGGAGTAAAAAAAAAACGTCTGAGGTCCGAGTTATTAAGTCTGTAAGGGTGTTTTAACACCCAGTGCCCTAAAGCCAACTGGTTTGGGAGTCACTGGCCCAAAGCTCGCTACATGGATCAAAGATGCTGCAAAAATATATATATCTGAAGTCTGAGTAATTAAGTCTGTAGGGGTGTCTTAACACCTGGTGCCCTAAAGCCAACTGGTTTGGGAGCCACCGACCCAACACTCGCTACATAGATGGAAGATATTGTATATAAATAAATCAAAAATCAAAAATCAAAGAAAAATCAGAAAAATTATTCCATTGCTACAAAAAGGTGTGAATTCTGATAAAACTTTAGGACAAAAATATTACTCTCTTATCAACTGCACTTGTGACTGTTGTGGGCAAAAATGAGTTGATTAATATTTTGTTGGCTGTGTATATGGAGAATGGTAAAAATAATCGGAGAATTTACTTATTCAGTAATTTAGAAAGAAACAAAATAATTAGTAACTTGGAGTAGAAGTTTCATCTGATTAGTCACTAACTTCTTTATTCTCTTTTCGCTTGTCTTTTTGCTTTTGTGTGCATTAATTTTTCTTTCTTTTTAATTTTGTAAAATGTTTATGGGTATCATTGATGTAAACCGTCACGAGACTACAACTCGTCCACTAGGGACACCTAGGGGTTTAAAGGCTTGTTGCATATGCTAAATACAACCGTGATCCCTACGAAAGTGGCTTAGTTAATTTTATTTTTGTGTTATTTTTTGTGTTTTGCTCGAGGACTAGCAAAATGTTAGGTTTGGGGGTGTGATGAGTGGTATTTATATCACTATTTTCCACTCATTTAACTTAATATTTTGTATAGTTTCTCGAGTTTTGATGTGTTTTATTGTTATTTTACAGATAAATAAACTTTGGGAAGCATTGGAAGCAATTTGGGGCCAAAACAGTGAAAAATGATAAAAATGGACATTTTTGTAATTTGGACGCGTCGCGACGCGCAAGCTTCCTGCGTAGCGACGCCTAACATGCGCCGCAAGCCTGCTAAAATACAATGTGGACACGTGTCAGAATCTGAGAAAATTGACTTGCTAGCGTGCGCCGTGCCACGTGTCATCATCACAGAAGATCTGCTAAAATGCGCCGGAGGGCCACGTGTCACAAACCTATAGTGCCGACACTCCACGTGACACGTGGTACCTTCTCATTGGACCGAATTATCGGCAAATCACATTCTGCCACGTGTCAAGCTCTCATTGGACTGATCCTTACGTCGTGCCACATATCGCTTTTCATTGGATCGAAACATTCGTTAATCAACGTATGCCACGTGTCGCCTTCTCATTGCACCGTCTCACACCGCGTGACATGTGTCATCATTTGATTGCACCGAAGAAATGCGCGTGGTCAAACCGCGTAGACCAAAAATGCGTCTCGGCTTCGCGACGCCAAGACCTTTAGCATCGTGATGCAAACCCCGAATTCTACCTATAAATTGAGCTCATTTGCACCTCATTCGGTGTGCTTTCCTTGGGATTGTTTCCCTGATTTCATAGGAAGCATCTAATTTTGTAAATTATTGTAATATTAAAATTATGTATTTTTATTTTTAGTTTTTATTACAGCATTTTATTTATTTACTTTATGTTTTGTAGTTAAATTTCCGCTGGGGTAAAAGGTGAAACCTTTAATATAATTATCTAGGTAAATCTCACTTAATTATAATTTATAAATTATAATTTAACTGGATTAATTAATGGCAGACTTTATTACCGCCTATATGGTCGGTCTAAATATAAATTATTTTACCGCCTATATGGCTGGTCTTTATGTGACAGATAATTACCGTATATATGGCTAGTGTAGTTGGACTAAATGGATTACCGCCTATATGGCTTGTTTTAAATGTTTAACATTATTAATTCCTGAGAAAGCAGAACATAAAATAATTTATATATTATAGTAAGTGAGATTCCTAGATAAGAAATATTAAATGTGGATCCTCTAACCCCAGCCTTTTATTTTATTCTAGGGAAGTGATGAAATACAATATTCACACTTAATAATTGATTTTCTTTTTATTGGTAATTCTTTAGTTTATTTATTGAGTCTTAAGCTTAATGTTTCTTGTCGTCTGATCACCAATAAGATTGATATGGTAAACTTAAAATGAACTAGACATAGGGATTTTAGGTTTCAGCCTTAGATTCAGTAGCCCACGATCTTCCTTGAGGATAGATAACCCTTTAATAGATTTCCTTACAGGATAGACATATACCTGTCGGGCGGGGGTAGTCACTATTGGAACTTGATCTTAATGAATCCAGGTAATTTGATTGACATAGACATATGGTTCAATTGGGTTTTACTGGGTATTTGCGACTGACCATCGATAGAGGCTTTTGCATAATTTCGTGTTCCAGGTTAGCAAACTGATTTATTACACATAAATAAGAGAATCAATTCATCTTTATATAATTTTGTGTGGAGTCACGACCCTAGATCTTTGAGTTTTTTTCTTTTATTTTCCTTAGTATTTTCTTTTGAGGCTGTTTTTATTTTAATTAACAAATCCACATTCAACCAACCAAAAGCAATCAATTCCCTTCTCCCTATAATTAGATACATGTAAATAAATACTATCAATAATTAATAACAACAGTAGGAATTAAGTTCTCGTGGGATCGATATTTTTATACTACTTGAATGATACGTGCGCTTGCGTTATACGTGTGTGTTTACGCCGGTCAATATATCATATATAAAAATCAACAATGTAAGTAAGATTAATTATTATATTTATTTTGTATGATTTTTTAAACATTTCAATGAGATCAAATTCAGGATAAAATGTAATAGGATGAAGACACTAATGTGAAATATTAGTAATGTTGCCTGCCATTTCTCAACTGATTTAGTGGTCTCTCCCTAGTTAATTTGAAGTAGTTTTAAGTCTTATGCCACGTATAATTTCTGTGGTTATGAGTAGAGCCGGTCGAGCTTTTAGTTCAGAATCGAAACTAAACTGGAACTGGACCGGTAGAAACCGTCCGATTCCGGTTTATTTCTGTTCGTTTAGGGTTCCACCCTATCTGAACCGAAAATAATCGGACGGTTCCAACAGTTCGAACTGGAATCGTTGGAACCGTCTGGTTTCAAGAACCGCACCTGAACCATTGTCACGGTTCCGATTCTACGGAACCGTGATCCAATGGCTAGTGCCGTTGGATCATTGTAACGGCTTTTAGCCGTTGGAAATCCAACGGCTCTTGCCCCAAATAAAAAATAAAATAATTTTTTTTATTTAATCAACTAATATATTATTACAATTTACAAATTTGTCATTACTAACATTAATAAAACGACTAGTTTATGGGCAATTTAGACATCACAAATATAATAAAAAAATCTATAAATAAGGGTCATATTTCATTTTTTCAACACACCAATTCTCAATTCTCTGATAAATGGCAAGTTCATTTGAGAACACCATGTCCAATATCTCAACACAAGAGAGTGGTTATAGTTCCACTACCACTCGAATAAGAGAAATTAAGCCTCGATCTTATGATATTTTCAAAATTCATTTTTAATTAGTCGAAACTGAAAATGAAGCAAGATCAATATGCAACTATTGTGGTGTTTCTTACAAATTTACTAATGGCTATGGCAATATGAATAAGCATTTGGAGAGGCATCATCCCACCGAAATCGGAGTTGATACAACACAAACTCAAATTTCCAGGTTCGCATCATCTAGTAGAGGTACGACTTTTACAGATTTATTTAAATATTTCGATGATAAAAATAGAGAAGAATTTGTTAAATTTACTTTTATGACGCATCTTTCTTTAAGTTTTGGTGAGAAAATTATTTTTACTAATTACTGTCGAAATGCTTTAAATCCTGTTGCATGTAGAATGTCTAGAAATACTACAAAACGCCAAATATTGAAATTATGCAAAGATGGTAAAATATTTTAAATGAATTATTTAAAGATATTACATGTCGTATTTCTGTTTGTTCTGATAGTTGGAGTGACCATTGGCAAACACATTCGTACATGGGTGTCATATATCATTGGATTGATGCATCATGGAACATGCAAAAAAGACTTATTGCATTTAGAGTTTTTGATGAAAAACATATTGCGCATGATATTTATAGAATGATTAAAGTAATTTTTGATGAATATGGTTTATTAGGTAAAATTTTAACAATTGGTTTTGATAATGCATCTGCAAATAATGCATCAATTAGAGAATTAATATAAATATGCTAACCAAATTTGGGGGGGGATTTTTTCATATTTGTTGCACATGTCATAAATAACATTTTATCCTACTCAATGGGATATTTGTGAAAGAATTTTAAAAATATTAAAAGTTTTCAACGATGCAACAAATATTTTGAATGGTATTTATTATCCGACATCAAATTTATTTCTTGTTGAATATTTGAACATCGTTGGTATTCTACATGAGCATACTAATAGTGAATATGTTAATGATCTTGTGTTATATGAAGCTATTACTGTATTGAAGAGAAAATAATTGAATTATTACAGAGACATTACATTATTATATCTTATTGCGACTGTTTTTAATCCAAGATTTAAATTAGAAGGTTTGAATTGTGGCTTCGAAACTTATTATGAATTTTTAGGAATATCCGATGAAATTAATGTTAGCAAAATAGTAGATGGAGTAAAAAAAGATTTATTAGATTTATTTAATGATTATATTAGTAGATACAATTTGTAATCAGTAAAAAAATATAGTAGTAGCGAACCTGTTCCTTCAAGTCTTGGCATAAGTGATCGTTGACTATTACAATGGAATAGAAAATATAAGACAGACATGATTGATAACCTGGAATTAGATAATTATTTAACAGTAAATTTTGTGTTTCCCGTTGATAGTTTTGTAGGTAAAAATTTTCAAGTCCTGAACTGGTGGAATCGACATCAAAATATCTATCATGTGCTATCGATTATTGCTAAAGAGGTACTCACAACACATGTTTCCACCGTTGCAGTTGAACAAGCATTCAATTTATGAGGTAATATTTTGGAATGAAAAAGGTCTTCATTACATCCTAGCACCTTAGAAGCAACAATATGTATCGATGATTGGACATGAGCAGATCTTAGGCAACAAGAAGATGCATCTGATGAATTTGAAGACTTGTTCGACAACACTACATCCGTAAGAGAAAGTGGAGCTGAAGGATCAACATGAGTTACAGATAATGATGATGATTAAATAATTGTAAATTTGTAATGGGGTTAACTATTAAAATTTAAAAATATGTAATAGAACATGGAACTACGCAAGCTTTAATTCCTCTCACCCGAAGAGGATACGTAGACAACTTAAGTTTTTATAAATTTAAGTTCAAGCACTTCATAAATGTAAGAAAAATTCAAATTAATAATTCTTTTTTTAATTTTTTAAAATTTTTTATTTATTTAATTTTTTTCAAGAACCGAAAATAATAATAATAATAATAATAATAATAACAATAATAATAATAATAATAATAATAACAACAACAACAACACATCTGTGATGGCCTATGAAGAAGGAAAAAAATAGAGTAGATGTTTTCTTGCCGGTTGAATGTTGAAAATCTTAGTGAGTTTTTATGGTACAAGAATTATGTGAGGAAACCATCAAACAAGAAAAGGAAAAAAACACATAAGTGATGAAAATTTACAATCGATAAAATGAATTATGGAAATTTTTAAGGGAAAAAAATTATTTTCCGTAAAATGACTTGCGAAAAAAAAAAAACCTAATTAACATTTTAGTTTGTCACCTTACTCATGAAGTGTTGACCAACATGTGTTTAATTTTTGTTTAATTTTTTTGCTTTAAGGTAAAATTAGGGCTCCAAATTTAAGGTAAAATTAGGGGCCCCAATTTAAAAAATAATAATTATTGCACAAAAAATATTTAAGCCAAAATATCTCAATCAAACACTACTAGTATGTTGATGTAATTTTACAAACTGTAAAGATGGGCGATAAGTTCATTCTTGTAAACTGTCGAACCTTAACTTGTTTAAGGCCCCCAAATATTTTTAGAATTTAATTCGTCTATGGCCCCTAAAAAATTAGGGATGCCCCTATTCGAAAGTAACATATATATGTTTTTTCCTCTAATTCTTCAATAAACACACTATATATATATATATATATATATATATATATATATATATAATTAATGTGCAAAATTATCTTAGTGTTAAATATTATATCATATTGATACCATACGGTTGAGTAATGTCTAATATCATTTGAGTAAATAGGTGTAAATTTTAATTTTTTTTATTTCTTTTGGTAATATTTTAATGTTTTTCACATATTTTACAAATATAAGTTAAATAATTTTTTTTATATTTTACACCCATATATATATATATTATATATATATATATATGTTGATGGAGATTTTTATGACGAAGTACATTGATAAGTTTGGCAAGGGAAGAAAGGGAATTTCTCCTTTTTTGGAGGATGAATAGCCTGAGGATAATGACGATTACTCGACCGGATTCTTCAGACCTGGTCTCCAGGGTTTGACCGACCCGAAGAGGTAACATACTGTAGATATCGGAGACTGACGATATCATAATCGACCCCGACCACTATAGTCCGGGAGCTCGGGCCAGTCATATCTTTTCTCCCCAATCAGAATAAAGAGCTCGGATATTACTGATCAGGTCGGACACAGCTCGACCAGTTCGGCACGAGAGTTTGTCGTCCTCATGATGTATGGCGTATTATAGAGGCAACTTGCAAGGTTATTCTCTGACACATGCTGACCGGCGTAAACACACACGTATAACGCAAGCGCACGTATCGTTCAAGTAGTATAAAAATATCGATCCCACGAGGACTTAATTCCTACTGTTGTTATTAATTATTGAATCTATTTAATTACAAATATCTAATTAAAGGGAGAATAGAATTGATTGCTTGATTGATTTTGTTGATTGTAGATTTGCTAAATAAATAAAAAGATAAAAGAAAATACTAAGGAAAATAAAAGACACAAAGATCTAAGGTTGTGATTTCTTTTATTATCATTTAAAAGACACAAAGATCTAAATTATGTAAAAGCCTCTTCCGATGGTCAATTACAAATACCCAGTATAACCCAATTGAACCATATTCCTATGTCAACCACATTATCTGGATTCATTAAGTCTAAGTTCCAATTATGGCTACCCCCGCCCGACAGGTATATTCCTATCCTGTAAGGAAATCTATTAAAGGGTTATCTATCCTTAAGGAAGATTGTGGGCTATTGAGTCTAAGGTCTTAAACTTAAAATCCCTATGTCTAGTTCATTTTAAGTTTACCTAATCAATTTTATTAATGGCCAGTTAATAAAAAGGCTTTAAGGTTAAGACTCAATAAATAAATCTTTAAATTACCCAAACTATAATCCAACCCTTATAAACTGGTGATATTAAAAGTCATCACAACCCTAGAAAACTAACACATAACTAGGACTAGTAAAGACATAAAGTAAAAATACTGAAAAGTAAAATAAAATAAAATGTTAAGGTAAAAGGAATTAATTCTACTACTACTTATTTAGATATCTCCTATTAAAATAATATATAAACTTGTGATTATTACCAGCCATATAGGCGGAACCAAAATAACCAGCCATAAAGGCGGAACCAAAATAACCAGTCATAAGGCGGAACCAAAATAACCAGCCATAAAGGCGGAATATATGTTTTATTACCAACCGACCAATCTGGCGGTATCCTGATTAAGTCAAATTTAAATAGTAAATATATTATTTTAAGGGAGATTAATCTAAATAGTAATAGTAAAAGAAATTACCTTTCACCCGAACATAAGGAAATTACCTCATCATGGTAAATAGTAAAAACTGTAAAAAGGTAAAAAGTAAATAGTAGAAAAATTGTAAAAAGTAAAAAGTAAAAATTAAATTACTATTATTACAAAACGTAATTAAAATTATTTACAAAACTAAAAAAAACTAAAAACTAAAGAGTTTTAGAGAGAAAAACTCTCTCTTTAGAAGGATTTGAAGAGAGAGGATGGTACAACAATTTCTGAAATCTCGAACTGAATTTATAGGCATCAATAGGGTGAGCGCGTCGCGACGCTCGCTGCGCGTCGCGCCGCGTGCTACAGTGACATGTGTCACTTGCTGGTTCGTTGACTCAGGTCTTATCCGATGACGTGGCACTGTTCATGACGTCATTGCTGACGTCATCATGATGTGAGATTGTCGGCAGCGTCAGATCTTGACACGTGGCATAGGCGCATTTTAGCAAAACCTTTGAGATGTTGACACGTGTCCTGGCGCACGTTAGCATAGATGATGATTGTCGGCACCGTTAAGATGATGACACGTGGCAGGCGCACGTTAGCAAGTCTTCTGTGATGGTGACACGTGGCACGGCGCACGTTAGCAAAGTCAAACTTTTCAAATTGTTGACCCGTTGACCATGGCGCATTTTAGCAAAATCGGCGCATGTTGGGCATCGCGGCGCGCAAAGCTCCAGCGTCGCGACGCGCAGAAGGTGAAAATATTCCTGTTGCCGCATTTTTGTCCTGTTTTGTCCCAAATTGCCTCCAGTGCTGTCCAAACTTTATTTATCTACAAAATAACAACAAAACATATCAAAACGTTCATAAATCTCGAGAAACAATACAAAACATTAGGTCAAATGAGTGAGAAATAGTGGTATAAATACCACTCATCACACCCCCAAACCTAACATTTTGCTAGTCCTCGAGCAAAAGAGAAAATAAATAACATGAAAATAAAATTTAACTAAGCCACTTTCGTAGGGATCACGGTTGCATTTAGCATATGCAACAAGCCTTTAAACCCCTAGGTGTCCCTAGTGGACGAGTTGTAGTCTCGTGAGGTTTTACAGCAATGATACCCACAAACATTTTACAAAAGTAAAAAGGTAATAAAACTAATGCACACAAAAGCAAAAAGACAGGCGAAAAGAGAATAAAGAAAGTAAGTGACTAATCAGGTGAAAATTCTACTCCAAGTTACTAGTTGTTTTGTTTCTTTCTAAATTACTGAATAAGTAAATTCTCCGATTATTTTTACCATTCTCCATATACACAGCCAACAAAATATTAATCAACACATTTTTGCCCACAACAGTCATAAGTGCAGTTGATAAGAGAGTAATATTTTTGTCCTAAAGTTCTATCAGATTTCACACTTTTTTGTAGCAATGGAATAATTTTCTGATTTTTCTGATTTTTTCTTTGATTTTTTTCTCTATTTTTTATTTATATACAATATCTTCCGTCTATGTAGCGAGCTTTGGGTCGGTGGCTCCCAAACCAGTTGGCTTTAGGGCACCAGGTGTTAAGACACCCCTACGAACTTAATTACTCAGACTTCAGATATATATATATATATATATTTTTGCAGCATCTTCGATCCATGTAACGAGCTTTGGGCCAGTGACTCCCAAACCAGTTGGTTTTAGGGCACTAGGTGTTAAAACACCCTTACAGTCTTAATAACCCGGATCTTAGATACTTTATTTTTGTAAATCAGATTTTTTTTTTTTTACTCCATCACTATTTAGAGATGCTTCCTCCAATTAAACTATAGCACGGAATATTACAAACTTTTCAATTTTAGCTCACGACTGTATGTTCTCATGCATGTTGATAATACCTGCCAACTGAGCATATGAAGATCCATTTTAGTCCATTTTAAGGAGAATTTACGAATTAAATAATTTAAAAGGAAATAAACAAAAATTAACTTGTTTCAAAAATAAATGGTTTGAGATACGTATCAGGAGTGAGAACTCCTTACTCAGCTACCTCTTACCAATTCCACCTTTTAGTCAAAACACAAAGAAAACACAAAATATTTTTGTAATTTTTGAAAATTTTTCAATTTTTTTGTATTTTTCGAAAAATTTTGGACTAAAAATAAAAACAACATACAAACTAAAAACAAGGTACTAATCAAATAAACTATCCAGGGTTGTGATTTATTTCAATATTATTTAAAAGATGAAGTAGTTATCTTATAGTTGGGTAATATATCAATTTATTAACCTGGAACACTAACTTATGTAAAAGCCTCTTCCGATGGTCAATTAAAATACCTAGTATAATCCAATTGAACCATATGTCTATGTCAACCACATTACCTAGATTCATTAAGTTCAAGTTCCAATTATGGCTACCCCCGCCCAACAGGTATATTCCTATCCTGTAAGGAAATCTATTAAAGGGTTATCTATCCTCAAGGAAGATCGTGGGCTATTGAGTCTAAGGTCTTAAACTTAAAATCCCTATGAATAGGGTCAACTTGTGGTTCATAGGCTATGAGTTGGTCTATTAGATCCGGAGCAAGTCTGGCAGTGAAGAGGAGTTCTTTCATAGGTTTTGACACGAGCCCATTTCTCCGAGCATCATCAGAAACACACAAAGAAAATCATAAATCCATCAACGTTGAGTAGTCCAATTGGTTTCTGGTGTATGTTCAGGTTCGCCCAAGATAGTACAATAAACATTTCCTCCAATGTACCCAAACCACCTGGCAAAGCAATAAAAGCATCAGCACGGTTAATCATTTCTACCAAACGTTCAGACATACCTGATACGATCAGTTCCTCTCCGTTTGATGATCCAATAAGATTTGCCTCTGCCAAGGGTTTTGGGACGATTCCCAAAACGTGACTGCCTCCTTCCTGTACGGCCTTTGAAACGATCCCCATAATTCCAAGATTTCCTCCGCCATATATTAAGTGCATATTCCTTGCGGCTAAGACTCGACCTAATTCCCGTGCTGCTTCTATGTATTGTGGTTTAGTGGCTTCCATTTTTTTATGTATTTCTTTTTCAAATCAGGATGCCTTCAAAAGTGCAATGACGGGCTGAATTTATAGTACCTGAAAAAGGGTGAGTAATAATAGCAGAAGTATCTTTCAGAGGACGTTTGTTAGCTAAACAACAAAAGAAATCGTGAAAGGTCAAAAAGTCTGGATCCTGTCTACGAAAATTAATATAATTACAATAGAAAAGCGAATCAAAGCAATAATTAAAGCAACGGAATTGTGTACGCAATACGCCACTTGCTTAGTATAAATTCATTAGAATGAGTCTCAAGATTTCATTCTTTATTCAGCCATTGCTAATGAATTGTTTCTTATATTTGCTTGCCAAACACAATTCCTTCTGTCTTAAAATGCTTCGTTTGTGCCTTTCCCTACAAAAATAACACATAAAATTAAAAAGTTCACAAAATATGAAAAATAAATTACAACAAATTGCATGGGCTGCCTCCCTGCTAGCGCTGAATTTTTCGTCTTCAGCCAGACGTGAATGAAATTCATCTGTTAAGGAGGTTTCAATGTCGTTTTGGATGTCCGATTAAGGACAATCCCGTGAGCGTTGCTTTTGAATGGTCTCTTCCAACGGGAAAGTGGCAAAAAGAATTTTGTCTCATTCAGTGCTCGTGCCACCTTTTTACTCCTTGTTGTTCCAGTGGTTCCTGCAAAGAAAGAAAGAAAATCAGGAGGTCTCGTATGGTGCTTGACTTGAAATGGAAATTCCATTCTGTCAAGCTTCTGGGTGATATCTTTTTAGGGAGATTAATCTAAATAGTAATAGTAAAAGAAATTACCTTTCACCCGAACATAAGGAAATTACCTCATCATGGTAAATAGTAAAAACTGTAAAAAGGTAAAAAGTAAATAGTAGAAAAATTGTAAAAAGTAAAAAGTAAAAATTAAATTACTATTATTACAAAATGTAATTAAAATTATTTACAAAACTAAAAAAAACTAAAAACTAAAGAGTTTTAGAGAGAAAAACTCTCTCTTTAGAAGGATTTGAAGAGAGAGGATGGTACAACAATTTCTGAAATCTCGAACTGAATTTATAGGCATCAATAGGGTGAGCGCGTCGCGACGCTCGCTGCGCGTCGCGCCGTGCGCTACAGTGACACGTGTCACTTGCTGGTTCGTTGACTCATGTCTTATCCGATGACGTGGCACTGTTCATGACGTCATTGCTGACGTCATCATGATGTGAGATTGTCGGCAGCGTCAGATCTTGACACGTGGCATAGGCGCATTTTAGCAAAACCTTTGAGATGTTGACACGCGTCCTGGCGCACGTTAGCATAGATGATGATTGTCGGCACCGTTAAGATGATGACACGTGGCAGGCGCACATTAGCAAGTCTTCTGTGATGGTGACACGTGGCACGGCGCACGTTAGCAAAGTCAAACTTTTCAAATTGTTGACCCGTTGACCATGGCGCATTTTAGCAAAATCGGTGCATGTTGGGCGTCGCGGCGCGCAAAGCTCCAGCGTCGCGACGCGCAGAAGGTGAAAATATTCCTGTTGCCGCATTTTTGTCATGTTTTGTCCCAAATTGCCTCCAGTGCTGTCCAAACTTTATTTATCTACAAAATAACAACAAAACATATCAAAACGTTCATAAATCTCGAGAAACAATACAAAACATTAGGTCAAATGAGTGAGAAATAGTGGTATAAATACCACTCATCACATGCCACCGCGTAAATAGGCTTTACAGGCTATCGCCATAATGGTTGAGTGTGGAGTGTTCCTAAGAAGGATGGATAAATGCAAAGTCATATGACAGACTTGCTTTTGGTGGGCAGTTAAGGCAGAGAGTTCATCAAGCGGTAGGAAATCCACGTAGCTGACATCATGAACATAGGGGAACATTGTTACTTTTTCTTAGTATAGAAGAGGGACGAAAACAAATTTTTAGGGGTTGAGAAAATATTTTTTAGAGCATAATTTGTAAAACACTAAGAAAATCAGCTCGACAATATGCAACCATCCTTGAAAAAGGTCAGTTGAGCTAGATCTCATCATAAAATTAGTATTTTTCTGGTTCCCGTGGACGTAGGTTGGATCCATTCTGCAACCACGTAAATCCTTTGTTGATTCTGTGTGTTTATATTTTTCTGCTAAATTTGCATTGGTCCCCCATAAACCAAACAAATTCACGGTTGGAGGAGGATTATTTTAGGAGCGGTGTTCCAAACTTGCCACTGGAACGAAAATCATATGTCAACAGTTGGCACCGTCTATGGGGAGAGAACAAAAAGCAGTTGACATAATAAGACGATGGCGGAAGAAGGAAACCATGGATCTTCGGAGGGTTTGACGATGGAGTGGATAGAGAAACTGGAAAAGATTAATGAGGAAGGGATGGAGGTTGGCCCAAGCCAGAGGAGAGATGAGATAGCCAGAAGAAAGAGGGTTGGCGAAGGCGATAAAGTTTGAAAAAGGAACGTCCAAAAAGCAAGATCAGCGATGGCTCTCCTCCTTGAGCTGTAGAATGAAATATAAAAGAGCTGATCAGAAATCACTAATTAAGATTGAGCTGTAGAATGAAATGTAATGCTTGGGGCTAGTAGAATCTGCACACCACCCCTTGTAAATGAACAAGCTCATCCAAGAGAAGTTGTGGCAATAGTTCGACCTGTCGAATCTTTGGATTCACGGCCAAAATAGCCCTCACGGAGTAGCAGGAAAATTGGTATGCTGGGAGTACTCGATCAGTTTCCATAAGTGCCCCAGCTTATTATGTGGTGGCCACTCGGGATGATAATCAGGGTGCAAGTAGCCGACCGAGACATGCACGACACGAAAGCTTTCAGAGCGGTCGGCGCGGAGGGCCCTGTTAAGTTGATCAGAAAGCTTCATAATCACGTTCATACCGGAAGAATACAATTGGATGTCCACACAAGAATCAAAAACTTACTGTAAAGTCTCTCTTGAAATGACACGCAAAGAGTTGTAAGAAGGGCATTAGACCCCAAGAATATGAATAAGACTTTCTTTTTTAAACTAAAAAAATTGTCCACTTTGCTTTTTTTTTTTATTTTGAAATGGAAATAAATGTTTAATATTCTTGAGGTGTGCTCGTGATGAAGGGGTTTTCGGTAGTTGGATAGGGCACCAAACCTGCATCACGCCAATTCCCGGTGTCATTATCAAACCCTCAGGTATAAGTGTTTCGATCCAAGTACTTTCACTTAGAAGGATCCAAAACGCATCAAGGGATAATGTACATGTGGGAAAAGCACGTACCCCTCGTGGCACGCCAATCCCGGGTGTCAATATCAAATCCTCGATGCCAGAGCATTGCTACCCCATGACTTGCATTTTGAGGAATAGATCGGGTAAGCCAAACCTATGGAGATTTCTATCCATGCGAGTTGTCTGGCTGATCCCGTTGAGTACCACCAGGCACACGGCATGGGGACGGCCTAATGGCCTCCATGAACTTTGTGACAAAGGGTAAACCGGACCCAGGGAAGTTTCTACCCCTGCAAGTTGGCTGGCAAGACTCGTTGAGAACCACCAGGTGTACAGCACGGGGAAGGCCCTAGTGCCTCCGTGACTCTTGCGACATTGAGGGATGGCGAACACGGGGAGGTTTCTTCCCTCGTGGGTTATCTTTCTAACCACCTCGGATCAATAGAAGTATAGCACGGGGAAGTTTCTTCCCCCTTGGCATTTTCAGACTCCAGACTCGCTTAGCATGGACCCTGGTTCATGGCATTGGTCGCTCACCAATCCGTAGCCTGGTTAACCAGGATTCTGAATTGTAAGGTTCAAAATTATTATTTTAGGTAACACTAAACAAGACACCGCCTCGGGGCACCCGCATTGTTATTCTTTCATGTTTGAGTGGAGTATGTGCTAAGTCACCTTTGTTGTACTAACCGTGTCTCGGACTCATTTTTTATTTTTCGGATAGTCGGCAAATGGACGCCTCTGACTGGATCCACGGAGAACTGGAGGTTGAAAATATTCCCTTGCAGATGTCCCATTTATTCTACTGGCTCGGGGCTGTATTTGTTCCGTTGAGGTCATTTATTCTACTGGCTTGGGACTGCATTCGTTCCATCGAGGCCAAACATTTCGTCAGCTCGGGGTTGGGTAAAGTCTCACCGAGTCTGAATCATATTCGGCATGGGGTCGGAGTATCTCCTCATGGCAAGATCTCAATTGGTCCGATGAGGTAACATTCCATCGAATCCAAGTTATTTCATCAGATCGGGGTTGGGTAAAGTCCTACTGAGTCTGAATCATATTCGGTATGGGGTCGGAGTATCTCCATTATGGGTCCGATGAGGTAACATTCCCTCGGAGCCAAGTTATTTCACCAGCTCGGGTTCGGGTAAAGTCCCACCGAGTCTGAATCATATTCAGCATGGGGTCAGAGTATCTCCCTCATGGCCATATCTCAATTGGTCCGATGAGGTAACATTCCCTTGGAGCCAAGTTATTTCATCATCTCGGGGTTGGGTAATGTCTCACCGAGTCTGAATCATATTCGGCATGGGGTCAGAGTATCTCCCACATGGCCAGATCTCAATTAGTCCGAGGAGGTAACATTCCATCGGAGCCAAGTTATTTCATCAGCTCGAGGTTGGGTCATGTCCCACCGAGTCTGAATCATATTCGGCATGGGATCGGAGTATCTCCCTCATGGCCTAATACCAATTGGTCCAAGGAGGTAACATTCCCTCGGAGCCAAGTTATTTCATTAGCTCAGGGTTGGGTAATGTCCCACCGAGTCTGAATCATATTCGGCATGGGGTCAGAGTATCTCCACAATGGCTTGATCTCAATTGGTCCAATGAGGTAACATTCCCCCGGAGCCAAGTTATTTCATCAGCTCGAGGTTAGGTAAAGTCCCACCGAGTTTGAATCATATTCGGCATGGGGTCGGAGTATCTCCCCCATGGCCAAATCTCAATTGGTCCGATGAGGTAATATTCCCTCAGAGCCAAGTTATTTCATCTGCTCGGGGTTGGGTAATGTCCCACCGAGTCTGAATCATATTCGGCATGGGGTCGGAGTATCTCCCCCATGGCCAGATCTCAATTGGTCTAAGGAGGTAACATTCCCTCAGAGCCAAGTTATTTCATCAGCTCGGGGTTGGGTAAAATCCCATCGAGTCTGAATCATATTCGGAATAGGGTCGGAGTATCTCCCCCATGACCAAATCTCAATTGGTCCGAGGAGGTAATATTCCCTCGGAGCCAAGTTATTTCACCAGCTCGGGTTGGGTAAAGTCCCATCGAGTCTGAATCATATTCGGTATGGGGTCTGAGTATCTCCCTCATGGCCAGATCTCAAATGGTCTGATGAGGTAACATTCCCTCGGAGCCAAGTTATTTCGTCAGCTCGGGGTCGGGTTGCGTCCCACCAAGTCTGAATTATCTTTGGCATGAGGACAAAACATCTCCCTCATGGCCTTGCTTTGGTTGGTCCGATGAAGTAACATCTCATCGGAGCCAGTATTCATACCGTCTCGGGGTCGGGTTGCATCCCACCGAGTCTGAATTATTTCGGCATGGGATCGAAGTATCTCCCTCATGACCAGTTCGGGCTCAAAACTTCCCTTCATGATCAGACAATAGAGAACGAGTTAACAAGTGAGATGTGAAAATCGTGCTAAGTGTTGAAAGCAGGAAATTAAACATTCATTGGGATATCAAAAAAAAAGTATTAACTACTGAAGAAAAGTAAATTATTTATTACACAATGCCCTCATGGGGTCACCCTCACTCCTCAGCCAGCATAGGGGCAATATCCTCAACCTGATCAGTCTCGGAAGGTAAGACCTCTGGCTCGGGCTCAGCAGATGGGATCTCAGTTTCAGTTTGATCGGCATGAGGAGCTTCGACTTCTACTTCAGGTACTTCAGACTCGGAAGTAGGGGCCTTAGGTGAGCCTCCTCCGGAACTGGGGACATGGGCACGACATATATAGGCACATGGTCATGAATCTCCTCAGGAGGAGGCATGAGTAAAGTAAGGGCCTCGTCCTCTGAGAGCTCCCTCTTGTAGTATTTAATAGCAATGGGAATAGGCCTCATTTCCACCCCAGGCAAGAACATCGGATGATCTTCGTACAATCTTCAATCCTATCAAGCTTGGCTTTCTCCTAGTCCACCTTCAGCTTGGCCTCTTTGTTTTTCAGGTCATCCCAGGCCTGATCCTTCTCCTTGATTGTCGCTTTGAGTTTGGAGTTTAAGTTGGCATTTTCCAACTTAGATGCTTAGCCTCGTCCTCCGCATCATCCATCTTTCTCTTTGCAACGATAGAGGCATTGCGGAGGGAATCAATCAGTGTTGTAGCCTCGGTCTCGGCCCTTTTTGTCCCTTTAACCTTGGAGATAAGCCTTTGGATCTCTTGTTGCTTTTTGGCCAGTTCGGCCTCCTACTCTATTATCTGAGATTAAAGACTTTGCACTTGCCCCCCCTCGGACAGTAAGCTCATCAGCAGGTCTTTGTTCCGGGCCATCATGTAACTGATTTTCAAGAGAGAAGAAAAGGGTTAGGATTCACCAAGTAAAAGCGAAGTCCAGAAACAGAAAGAGGCATTTACCTTAAGGTTGTGGACATAGAATTTGGAGATCAGCTCCTCGGGGGAGATGTCCTCATACTTTGGAATCTGCTCCGGGGGGATCACTTCGGCCAATAAGTTGATTGTGGGTACCAAATGGGCCACTGCATCCTGGACCTTTTCATTAAGGTCGTTCACCCCCAACACCACCCCTCTCTTCCCGGTCCCGGAAGGGACCTTTGCAGTTTTCTTTTCCTTCTGAATTTTGGCCTTCTTAGTGGGGGTTCTTCTTCATCCTTGGGCTCGATCGTTTCTTTGCTGAGTAAACGACGATGCTTTTTTGAAGGTCTGGATGGGGCAGAGGACAGTTGGACCGTTGGGCTCGAAGCATCCGGTGTAAGAGTGGGCCAGGGAGATGCCACCAGATGAGCGAGCAGTTTGGCTTTTTCCTTTAGCCTCGGGAGGAATCGGATTGGTCAACCATTACTGAGAACTACCAGTCACCCACTGGCTGGCTTTTTTGGCTAGGCTCTTGAGCCGCCCCTTGACATCACATGATTTTTTCATCCCTGCAGAATACAAGACATAAAGCATAGTCAGTCTCCGAGCATGAGTAACCTCAATCAGATTTAAGCTAAGTATAAGAAATTTGTTAGTATGTCAGATGATAACTATCTAATCGTCCTAGAGCATGTGGGGGTGTGCACTAGATGAGGCTGATTCTACAAAGGCGATATCATTGACGATATTCTTCTAGGAGCCGGAAAAACTCTGCGCTTTCTTAATCCTGGCCCGGACTTCATGACTGACTTTTGGAGGATCCCTCCAGCAGACTGAAAAGGTTGGGGAAGTTAGTATATTTTCATGAAATTTACAAGAGAACTAAGGGATCAGATCCTCACGTCATTCCGTGAAGACATCTGGGATGTCTATCTCTTCGGAAGTTGTTGACCGAGATCGACCCCAGTTGCCTGTGGCCCAGAACAATGGATCTTTGAAGTTTTTGTTAGTCTGGGGGAGCTCGATGATGAGAGTGGGTACTTCGGCGTAAGAGGAAATGTAATACCAATCGTGCTGTGTTTTTGGGTTGGTCTTCAGTTTGTAAAGTCTTTGCAGCTCATCAAATGTCGGTTATCATATGCCTGCTCTATGCCATATCACATGGAAGTCGGCCAATATCCTCCAACTGTTCAGGTTCAGCTGGCAGAGAGCAACTTCCATCAAGGTAAGTATCCTCACAAAATAGGATTGGATAGGCAACCACAGACCGCATTCAAAGAATGATGGTAAAAGGGCCACGGATCCGAACTTAGACTGAATTGCGAACACACCGAGATTTGGAACCACAAGCGCTATATCTATGAGGCCCTCGTACTGATGGCGGAGCACACTCAAAGCATCTTAAGTGATGGTTGAAAGGCGGTTCATGTCTAGGGAGGACCATTCTAGTTCTCCCGGATTAGGATTTTGTCGGGGAATTCGATGGCGATATGTGTCGTTCTCTTCTTGAGATAGAGTTGGTGTGGTATCTATTTCTTCTAAGCTGGCCGAGCTGGAGAGAATCTCTTCTACGGAAGGAGCCCGGAGGATTGGGGGCCGAGCTGAGGAAGATTCACCGTCGGACATTCCTAACATGGCAGGGTCTGAGGGGGGTAGTTAGCGATCAGTATGGGGGGATCATATACTCAAAGGTAATTCTAGCGACCGAGGACCTAGACCTGAAGTCTCTAAAACGTCCTAGCAATGGCCAAAAATAGTAAGTCTTTTCCTAAGCATCAAATAAGACGCACACTTAGCAGCAAACCCATCAAACCCGAAAGTCAAACATCCTAACCCATAACCTGTTATTTGGCCTGAAAGAATATACATCATGCACCATCCGACCGACCCACGAACCAAACCAACACACTTCCACAACACATTTGCAACACAGAGTAGAGGCATAAACACAAAAACATGATGAAAATCATGAAGAACATGCAAGAACACATACATGCGCATTGGCAGACAGCAAATGAACATGAAAAGTCTCAGAAATTAGATAAAATAAGGTCGAGCAAAAGACTTACTTGATTTGAGAAGTCAATTGGAGAGCTAGTCAGGCCGGTCTTGAATTTCGTTGATCGCAAAGGGCAGAGAAGAAATATTTCTATATTTTAAGAGAGCTAGGGGTCGTAAAGAATAAGAAGGAGAAAGGTACAATGTTTTGCTTCTTGTAGGCAGCTCGGGGCATCCATGACCGTTAGATCAAAGATAGAGAGCTCGGATGCACTTCACGTGCCACTATTAAATCCCATCTGCTCAGATTGTAATGAACGGCTGAGATTAAAAACCTTTCGGTTGGCTCTGAACGGTTGATTGTTTCGGCTTTGGCGGGAGAACCGTGTGTTCGAGTTGGCACTCGGCGCGCCAAATTTTATTATATTTATTGTAAATACGATGTATATTTTATTTTATTATAAATAAAATTAAGTAACTTTCATCAATATATTCTTATATATGTGTAGACAACAGAACTTGACGACGCTATTCTAGGCTTGCGGCCTAGTTGGGAGTAAGAAATAACATGGAGTCGCCACCCGGTGTGAACCGGGATAAAGATTTAAGGCCGCACTCACCCCTCGCAAGGGAAGACCTCAAACCGTTGGGTTCGGAATTGTCCCTTACTTATGTCACTTGTAACGATATGATTTTTGCAATAAACTAACCGAATCTATTGAACATTCATGCTCAAGGGTAATCTACGCCTAAGTCCGCATGCATAATAATAACAATGAGAACCTATATCTAAGTTCGCATATTTCAAAGTAAGTTGTCATGGCGGCAAACACGTAATAACATACAATCATCACACAAACATGCTCAATTATCTAATGCGGAAAATAAATAAGAATCTAAGCATAGATATAAATTAAATACCTAATGTGAAAACAACCTAATCATGCATAAATAAATAACTTTCTATCGACTAAATCATGCTTAAGATAAATAACATGCTAACAACCTAATCATGCTTGAATATAAAGTTTGGATGAAACGAAATACGTGTATCTTAAGTGGTACGTGGCGTTGTATCCCGAGTGCAGACCGCACTACCGTCCATTCGGAATCGGCTACGGAATTTACGTCTGGGTTTCCATCCGATATACCACAAAAGGGAGCACATGTTCCGCCCATCCAACAATCACATCATGCCTCAAACGACTCTCATGCGATAATATATTAAAATAAACAAAAATAAACGAAAAGGTAATAAATAAAAAGGTGCCCTCAGGTCTAACCTCTTTTGTCGTCTCTCGAAAGCGCGTTACACGGCCGTCGGAATGGTTGATATTCCGCAACTTTTTCGGTTCACTAACTCAACGTCTTTCCTCGCTGTTTTGCTGTTCGGGCTGCTATTTTCACTCCGATTTGCTGTTGTTTTGGGTGTATTTTCTGATCACTGTTTCAGGTCTATAAGTCTACTGTTCTGGGTGTTTCGGGGACTGTTTTGGGTAGTTTCGTCACTGTTTTGGGGTGTGTTTTCTGGACTATTTTAAGGCTTATTCTGGACAGTTTTGCTGGGCAGTTTCTGGGTTAATTCAGTGCAATTTCGGGACATTTTAGGGACTGATTTGGTGCAGTTTTTGGGGTATTTATGCGGCAAACTGGATAGTTTTAGTGAGTGTAATTTTGGCAGTTTTGGGCAGTGCAACAGGGAGTCTCTCGGTAATTTGAGGGGCTGGGCAGTAAGGGTTCTATTCGTGCAGTGAGGGAAGATTTATAAGGCTGTGAAGGCTGTTGGTTGGTTGAAGCATGAAGTCTTGAGGGCAGTGAGTGTGCTTATGAGAAACGGTGGAATATGTGGCGTGAGTGAGGTCTTGTGCTGTGTGCGTGAAGGAGCAAGTTTGGTGAAGGCAAAGGGGGCAGTTTTTGGGAGTTAACGTGTTGGTCAGAGGGTGTTAATGGGCTGCTGGAGGTCAGTTTGTGTGTTGATTTGAGGGGTGTTGGCTGAGAGCGAATGTTTTAGGGTTTCTTATTTGTGTCCTTGCCGAGAGTGTGTAAGCTGTGTGGTTCATTTGTTGATGTCATGGCTGTGTGTTTGCGTGAAGGATGAGTGGGAGATATGAATGTGTGGTGCGGTTTGTGTGTATGGGGGGCTACGTGTGCTAGGGTTATTTGAGGTGTTGTTCTTCAACTGTTTGATAAGGCGTGAGGCAGTGTGATGGTGGGGTTCTACGTGTGAATTTGTCTTATGCGCAGGGGCAGTTAGGGTTGCTACGGTTTGAGGGTTCTTCGTGCGTTATAGTGGGCTGTGAGTGATGAAAGGTTGAGGGGCTGCAATGGCGTGAAGGAGGCGTGTTGATTATATGGTGAAGCTGGTTTGTATTGCGCTAGTGGGGCAGTGTAAGGCTGCTGCTTTGTTTGCGTGCAGGTGGCGTGAAGCTTGGTGGACAATGGCAGGTGGCGTGAAGAGTTGTTGCTTGGCTGAGGTTTAGGGCTGGTGAATATTTTGCGTGAGGCCAAGGTGGTTGAAGGTAGGCGAAGTGCTTTTAACGTGAAAGGGCAGGTAAAGTGGATCCTGTGTGCAATTCGAAGATACCGTGAGTGTCCGTGTGTCCAGAGAGAGAGAGAGAGATGAAGGTCTACGTGATTTGTTTTGTTGTTTAGGGTTTCGAGTGAGATTGAGAGGTGAGGGTGTGGTGTCGTGAAAAAGGAGAGGCCCCCTTAGGGTTTTTTTTGTATTATATTTATAGTGAGAGGGTAGGGAAATTAGGGTTAAGTTTGTGCATGTTTTGAAAGGAAACAAAAATCAATTAATTTATGTGTGTATTTAATTTTAATTATTTAAGGCAAGACATTATGTAATTTAGGTGGTGAATTATTTAAATTAGGTGATTGATTTAATTTAATTAGGTTTAATAATTAGATTTGGTTTAATTGGATTTTAATTAGTTATTAAATTTAATTTCAATTTAATTAGTTTTGGTTTAATTGGTTTTAATTTAATTTAATTTAGATTTCACTTAATTTGTTAATGTGATTTAATTTAATTTAATTTAAGTTTAATTTAATTTGTTTTAATTTAATTTGTGAGATGTGTTTTAAATGTTTTAAATTTGTGAGGTGTATTTTAATGGGCTTGGGTTAGGTGTGTGCTTCAAAACGGAGGTCCAACAAGCGAACCCGAAGCGAAACAAGCGAGTTAAATCCGACCAAATGCTAATTTCCAACTTTACCCTTCCAACATCCGTTTCTCGCGACTTTCACAATCAAAGAGGTCGTGTCTCCATACGAGACTCATCATCGGGACTTATATGCAAAAATGCAGTGCCTACAATATGGTAAAAGTGTAAAATACCTTAGAATGAATAGTTGTGACATAATTGCAAAAGTGCCGCAATTGTTACTGAGAAATGTCATAATACGATTCATTCTTTAAATTGTTCATAGTCAAGGTTTACATACTTGGTCGGTTAGTAAACCCGTGAGACCGGTACGTGTCGTATATTAGAATTATTCTAATGGTTTGTCTCAGTAAACCATGAGTCTTGGGAGACTCATATAGACAGGTAAGTATTTATTGGATAAATATTAAGTGACTCATTCGAAGATTCCTCATAGATGGTACACCAACATCAATAGGAATCTTTTACGAGTCGAATAACATATTAGCTCATTTGACTTGTGATACCACTGTGGAAATGTGAGATATCATTTATGCCGAGGTATGATTCGGAAATGAGTTCCGAATATTTATTAAAGAAATATAATTATGTCGCGACATATGAATTGTTCATAGCGGAGATTTGACGTTTAATATATATCTCCAGAACAATTCGGATAGCCTATGACAGAAGGATTATATATGCAATGATTTCGACTTGGATGGTTCAACTCGATTATCTTTGGCCCTCGTAATTTATGAGTGGATAAATTACAGACATGGAAATGATTTCCATGACTAATAAACTTGAACCTAGAGAGTCCCACTATATAAAGTGTACTCGTTGAGCACTTGGGCAATTAATTATGGATAATTCAGATTTTTCATAATATACACATGCATATTAAATAATGTGCATTTGTATACGATACATAATTTAGATTAAATACACATTATTAATCTGTTGGATTTTGACACTTGTTTATTATTATTATTAATTAATTAACTGTTAACTAATTATTAATAATAATAAAATTAGATCAATATTCTTGGAATATTTTTTCATGTTTTTATTTTGTTACTTTGTTAATAATTAAATTAATTAATTAATTTTTTAAATTAATTTATTTTAATTGAAGTATATTACATGAATATTCTTTAATTTGGCAAATTTTGATTTGCCAAACCATGTTATTTAGACACATGGATTTAATTAACAAAAAATCAAAATAAATATCAATTTTTGGATAAGATCAATTAGGTGGCAAAATATTAACCAAAATAATTGTTATTTTATTGAAAAAAAATAGGTCATTATCGAAATTGGGCTAAATAATATATAAATGAAACTTGCTTTCATTTTGCAAGCTTTTAGCCTATCTCATGTGTTGAGAAAAATAAAGAAAAATAGGGGTTAAGGTTTATTAACATTGATCAACACCAAGGAGAAGGAAATTAAGGAAATTGGAGCTTGAATTAAGGTAATCAAGAATTCCTAATATCTATTTTCTTAAGATTTTATTTCTCAAGCATGTAAATATTTACAAGATATATATTACATGTTAAATATACATATAAATCTTGGATATATATGTTTGAAACAAAACTTGGTGTTGATAGTTTTTAAACTTTAATAGTTTCTTTATTTAGCATTTGTATTAAGATTAATTAGTGAATTAATCTCCAAAATTAAAATTTTCATTCTATAGTGATATTACCACTCTAATATTGACTAGAATTGTTCTTGAGGATTTGTATTGTGGTGATAAATTTTGGTGCAAATTAATTGGATTAATTGAGTGAATAAATTGAATTTTTGCATAAAATTGGACAAAATAAAAAATTGGATCATATTTGGTTTTGTTTATTAATTCAAAATATTTTTCATGTAAAAATATGTTATTTGTATGATATTGGATGTGTATTGGGTGCTGGATAAATTCCGGAAATTGTTCCGGGACGAAAACGCGAGAAAACGGTGAAATTCACGTCGAAACGGACTCGTTGAGTCGAGGCAATGAACCCTGTGAACTGGGCCACTATTCGGGCAGCCCAAGGGTTGACCAAACACTGCCCAAGTGTCCGTTTACCTCGACTCGGCTGATGGTTAACCGGTTTGACCGTTTGCCCGTTACTCGTATTATTTGTTGAAAAATATTTTCATAAAATAATTTGTCGTGTAACGAAATATATTATGTTATTAAATATTAATAAATAATATATTTAAATTTATTTGGGTGAATTAAAAATATTTGATTTTAATTAATTCACTCGGAAAAAATTTTAAAATGTTTAAAAATTATTTTCGTCTTCCACTGCATATGCTCCAACAAAATGGTACCAAAGCGTCTGATCCCACATCCAAAATAATTTTTCATGCCTTAAATATTTGATATTTAATTCAATTTATTTTGCACATGCTTGAGAATTAATTGATTGGATCAATTAATTTGGCTGTTTGACCGTATTTTTAAAATCTCAATGATAAGTCTTTGTGTTTTGTGAGTGTATTGTACACTAATGGGTCCGTCTCGTCAATACGGATATAAATATTTTTCTTGATATCGTGCTTGTGTCTGCCAAAGCAGTGCAACTATGATTAATGGAAATTTATTTATACCGGTAAAACTTATTTGATAAGAAATAAATTCGAGCGAAAATGCATGACAATAGATGCCAAAGTAGTGAAGTGATGCATTAGTACCTTGGATATGTATATTGACGAGTATTCCCTTGAATACGCCATATCCAATAGACGCCAAAGCAGTGAGTGATGAGTGATAAATGTATCACTATTTCCCACTCATTTAACTTAATATTTTTTATAGTTTCTTGAGTTTTGTGAATATTTTGATGTGTTTTGTGTTGTTTTGTAGATAAATAAAGTTTCAGGATATTCTGGAGGTGATTTGGAGCAAAACTGTGAAATTTGGTGAAATTTGGCAAAAAGGATATTTTGGTAATTTTGGGCGTCCGACACCGAGGGTATTTTGGTAATTTAACCACCATGCCACGTGTCAAAGATTCAACGAGCCGTCTTTATTAGCACATCATGCCACGTGTCAAAAATTTAGCGATCCAAAAAAAAATATTATAAAAAAATAAAAATCAGAAAAATAATAAAAAAATAAAAAAATAAAAATCAGAAAAATAATAATAAAAAATTAGATATTTTTGCCTATAAATAGATTTCGAATTTTTAGTTTCAAATGTACCAAATCCTCTGTAAATACTTATATAATAGAGAGTTCTTCATATTTTCTTCTTTTATTCAGTTTTATTTACGCTTTGTAGTAATAATTCTATTCTTCCATGAGGGGTAACTCCACCATGCTGAGGTAATAAGGTAATACTTTTACTTTTGCTATTTAGATTAATCTCCCTTAAAATATAATATATAAACTATTTAAAGTCTGAATTAATAAAGGATACCGCCATTCTAGGACGTTTGGTTTAAGTTTATATTTCTGTTCCGCCTTGTGGCTGGTATATTTGAATTTGACTTAATCAGGATACCGCCATTCCGGACGGTTGGTTTAAAATATCACAAGATTATATATTATATTATTGGGAGATATCTAAATAGTAAATAGTAGAAGTTAATTCATTTTACCTTAGAATTTCTTTTTATTACTTTTCAGTTTGTTCATTTTATGTCTTTTAAGTTTTTATTAGTTTTAGCTATGTATTGTAACTAAATTAAATATCTAGGGTTGTGATAAAATCTAATATAACCGGTTTTAAAAAGGGTTAGATTATAGTTTAGGTAATTAAAGAATTATTTGTTGAGTCATAATCTTAATGCCTTTTTATTAATTGGCCATTAATAAAATTGATTAGATAAACTTAAAATGAACTAGACATAGGGATTTTAAGTTAAAGACCACAGACTCAACAACCCACGATCTTCCTTAAGGATAGATAACCCTTTTAATAGATTTCCTTACAGGATAGGAATATACCTGTTGGGCGAGGGTAGTCATAATTGGAACTCAATCTTAATGAATCTAGGTAATTTAATTGACATAAACATATGGTTCAATTGGATTATACTAGGTATTTGTAAATGATCATTCGGAATAGACTTTTACATAATTTAGTGTTCCAGATTAATAATTCAATAATTTACACAACTATGATATAACTACTTCATCTTTTAATTAATATTGGAAGAATTCACAACCCTAGATTTTTTAGTCTTTTTATTTTCCTTAGTATTTTCTTTTGTCTTTTTATTTATTTATTTATTTGGCAAATCTACAAATCAAATCATTCAAGCAATCAATTCCTTCTCCCTCAATTAGATATTTGTAAATAAATAGTATCAACAATTAATAACAACAGTAGGAATTAAGTCCGCGTGGGATCGATATTTTTATACTACTTGAACGATACGTGCGCTTGCGTTATACGTGTGTGTTTACGCCGGTCAAGTTTTTGGCGCCATTGTCGGAGGCTTCTTTATCTTTTACTATTAGTTTAAAGGTTAGATACGTTACTTGTGTCTAATTTTTCCTTTTTACTTATTACTTTCATTTTATTATGTTTCAGGTTATCAGAATCTTAATGAGACGAACCAGAAGCTTTGAACTACGACCGTTTGACCCAGAAATTGAAAGAACTATCAGATAATTGAGAAGAGAAAGGCGACAAGGCCAAGAAGCAATTGTTAACATGGAACCTGAACCTTTGCAGGTTGCACCACCAATTCCTATTCGAGACAGAACAATTCCGGTGGTAGATGGTCTCACTTCATGTATTGTACTTCCTCCTTTACCAGCGAATGCATGTGACATCAAAACTTGCATTAAGATGATTCATCAATCAGTGCAATTTGGGGGAAAAGCAACTGAAGATCCTAATACCCACATCAGCAACTTCCTGGAAGTTTGCGGCACTTTCAATTACAACCGAGAAGCTGAAGAAGCAATGAGACTGCGTGTTTTTCCATACTCCTTGAAGGACAGAGCTAAAGCTTGGCTACATTCACTTCCAGGTGGTTCCATCACAACTTGGAACGCTTTAGCCACCAAATTTCTTGCAAAGTACTTTCCACCAGCCAGAACTGGAAAACTGAGGAATGACATCACATCATTTGTGCAAAGATTTGCTCCGGAAATGTCCTCACCATGAGATTCCAAAATGGCTTCAAGTCCAAACATTCTATAATGGACTTTCTGGAATCATGAGAACTACAATTGATGCTGCTGCTGGAGGAGCATAAATGGCAAAAGGAGAAGATCAAGCTTGGGACCTAATTGAAGAAATAGACAACAACAATTCTTTGTGGCCAACAGAAAGGAGCATGATTCAACGAATTGCTGGAATTTATGAGGTTGGAGCCAATTCAACAGTCAGTGCCAAACTGGATCAAATATGCAAATTCACGGAGACTCTCTGCATGCAAAGCAACATTGGAACCACAAATTCACCATATGGAGAAGCACCAGAACAAAATCAACATGAAGAAACGGTGAATTATGTCAACAATTTCAACAGACAGGAGAACAATCCATATTCCAACACCTACAATCCAGGGTGGAGGAATCATCCCAATTTCTCATAGAGCAACAATTCAGGGCAAAAGAACTACCCACCACCTGGATTTCAACAACAGAACAAAAGCCAGAAGTTTGAAAAAGACCCAGAAATGAAAGATTGGCTTGCAGAGATGTTCAAAAAGCAACAAGCAGCATATGATGCTATGTTTCAAAACCAATCTGCTTCCATCAAAGCAATGGAGAATCAAATTGGACAACTGGCCAATGCTCAGAGTTACAGACCACTAGGAAATCTTCCCAGCAATACAGAACCAAATCCAAGGAACCGAGGGAAGGAGCAATGTCAAGCCATCACTTTGAAAAGTGGTACTGAAATCAACAAAGATGTTGGAATCAAGGCAACCATTGCAGATGTTCCAAAAGAAACAGAGAAACAGATGGATGAAAAAGAACCAAAGGAAAAAGAACAGATCACTCCACCTCCACCTTTTTCTCAGCGTCTTTAGAAAAGCAAACTGGACAAGCAGTTTACTCGATTCTTGGAGGTTTTCAAAAAGCTGCACATCAACATCCCATTTGCAGAAGTTTTGGAACAAATACCCAGCTATACTAAATTCATGAAAGATATTCTTTCACGAAAATGGAGATAGGGAGATTATGAGACAGTAGCATTATCAGAAGAATGCAGTGCCATCATTCAGAGAAAATTTCCTCCAAAGTTAAAGGATCCTGGAAGTTTCACCATTCCTTGCATCATAGGAGAACACAACTTCGGTAAGGCTTTATGTGATTTAGGTGCAAGTGTTAATTTAATGCCTTATTCTATTTACAGGAAACTGCAAATTGGAGAAGCAATGCCTACCTCAGTTTCACTGCAACTTGCTGATCGAATGCTCGTATTTCCAAGAGGCGTTGTTGAGAATGTGTTGGTTAATGTTGACAAATTCATTTTCCCAGTAGATTTTATTGTCTTTGATATGAAGGAAGATGCAGACGTGCCAATCATCCTCGGGAGACCATTTTTGGCTACAGGTCGAACCATTATTGATGTACAAAAAGGAGAATTAACCATGAGGGTACAGAACCAGGAAGTAACATTCAATGTTTTCAAAGCCATGAATTTCCCAGATGATGAAAAGAAAGAGGAATGTTTCAGACATGATGAGAAATTAATGCGCATACAACTGGAACAAGGGCAGAAGGTACTGTTAAACAAATCAAGGGTGAAATTCTTCCATTGGAAGCCAAAATCACGGTGGTCAGGTCCATTTGTGATCACCAAGGTTTTACCAGATAGAGCCGTTGAGATACATGATCCTGACTCCAACAAAACTTTCAAGGTTAAAAATAGGCTTGTCAAACACTACTGGAGAGAACCGTTGGAGCGACAAAAAGAAAGTGTCACACTTTCAGATTCAGCATAACATTCGAGAAGTCACGTCTAGCTGACGACTTTAAACTTAGCGCTAGCAGGGAGGCAACCCATGCAAATTTAGTATATATTGCAATTTGGTGTGATTTTATTTTGTGTGTTTAATTTTTGCAGGTTAAGACATTGCAAGATGGAAGAAGTTCTTGCAAATCTTCACAAGAAATTTCCTTCTCTCCCTCAAAATTCTCTGATGAAAGTTTACAAAGCTCGCTTGGAACGAATGAGACTACTGATGATCAAAGGTATTCCTACTGATATTTGTTGGGTAATCGAAGCACGAGTACGTTTAGCAGGTGAGTATTCTGAGACTTGTAGTTCTTACTTACCTGGTTTTGGAAGAAGCACCTATGCAAAGAAACATAGAGATAATAATATGGGTGTTTGTTACAAATGTGCGCGCTGGAATTGCAATACTCGTTGTCGTTCTTTAGGAATGGTGTCTGATAATCGTGAAGATAAAATTAAATTCATTAGGGATGGCTTGAGTAAGGAGTCTGTAGATGATATATCTTCAACTCTTGAGACGCATCCCAGTGGATATGTTCATATAGACATTCACAAATTACACACACAATTCCAAAAAGAAAGACAACAGTTAAGTCTAGGGAATCTGACTCAAAAAGACCATGTTTGCCAATTTATAAGAAAATTGGATGGGAAGCTTGTTCCTGACACATAGATGTCAATCAAGCCGTTATTTTTCTTGTATATATTATATCTCTTTGTTTTTTCCAAATAATTTTAATTTATTTTGTTGTTTTCTTTTATTTTCTCCGACAAGATCCAGACCTTTTTTACTATCATGATTTATTTTACTGTTTAACTAATAATTGTCATCTGGCAGGTACTAGTGCTATTATTACTCACCTTTTTCAGGTTCTATAAATTCAATTCATCATTGCATTTTTGAAGACATTCACAGTTAAAAAATGGAAGCCACTTCAAGAAGACGAGTTGAAACCATCTGTGTGTTTTGTGGTACTAGTGTTGGTACTAATCCACAATACATAGAGGCAGCACAAGAATTGGGTCGATTCATGGCTGAAAAGAATATGCACTTAATATATGGCAGAGGTAATCTTGGACTTATGGGACCATTTCAAAGGCTGTACATGATAGAGGCAGTTCCGTTTTGGGAATCATTCCAAAACCTTTGGCAGAGGCAAATCTTATGGGAACATCAAACAGAGAAAAACTAATTGTACCAGGTATGTCTAAACGACTGGTAGAAATGATTACCCGTGCTGATGCTTTTATTGCTTTGCCAGGAGGCTTGGGCACATTGGAGGAAATTTTTATAGTGCTATCTTGGGCGAACTTGAACATACACCAGAAACCAATTGGGCTGTATAATGTTTATGGATTTTATGATTTTCTTTGCGTGTTTCTTGAGGATAACCGAAGAAATGGATTTGTGACAAAACTTCTTAAGGAACTCCTCTTCACTGCCAGAACTGCCCAGGATTTGCTTGATCAAATCTTGGCCTTTGAAACACAAATTGATCCTATCATGTCAAAGATAAAATGGTCTGAAGATTATCGTGGTAAAAAGCGTCGAATAAATCTGGATCTTAACCTTTAATTTTCCTGTAGATTTTTAGCTTATCAGGTATTATCTTCCAAACTCTTCTTCTACTGTTTAAGACATTGGGGACAATGTCTCATTTAGGTTTGGGGGTGGGGAATAGTTAATAGTATCTTGTTTATAATTTGTGTGTTATTTTTAGTCCAAATTTTTCGAAAAATAATAAAAAAAATTAAAAAATTAAAAAAAATGGCATATTTAAAGCTAGATGATGGTTTGGTGTCTTCCTTCACTCACTACCTTTTTATAAGGAAAAGCTGTGAAGGCACCTAGATAATCATTCACTTGTAGCGTGTTGTGATAGACTAGTTTGGATGACTCGTTGTTTATTCCTGACACCAAGCGATAAGAGCCTAAGGGGCTTGGGTATTTAAGTGAGCCTCGCTCCACCCTCCCTCTAGGGAATCTACAACGGGAAGTCCATTCGACAGTTAGTCACACACCATGACCAGTAAAAATTAATTTTTTTATGGTTTTGTTTTTATGTTGACTAAAAAGGTGAAATTGGTAAGAAATAGCTGTGTAAGGAATTCTCACTCCTGAGACGTATTTCAAACCTAATTCAAAACAAGTTAATTTTTGTTTATTCACTTTTGAATTATTTAATCTGTAAATTCTCCATAAAACTGACTAAAATGGATCTTCATATACTTAGTTGGCAGATATTATCAACATGCATAGTAACATACGGACATAGGATAAAATTGAAAAGATTGTAATATTCAGTGCTATAGTTTAATTGGATAAGCATCTCAAAAAAAGTGATGGAATAAAACAAAAACAAAAATGTCTGAGATCCGAGTTATTAAGTCTGTAAGGGTGTTTTAACACCTAATGCCCTAAAACCAACTGGTTTGGGAGTCATTGGCCCAAAGCTCCCTACATGGATCAAAAAGATGATATATATATATATATATATATATATATATCTGAAGTCTGAGTAATTAAGTCCTTAGGGGTGTCTTAACACCTGATGCCCTAAAGCCAACTGGTTTGGGAGTCACCGACCTAAAGCTCGCTACATAGATGGAAGATATTGTATATAAATAAAAAATAGAGAAAAAAATCAAAAAAAAATCAGAAAAATCGGAAAATTTATTCCATTACTACAAAAGATGTGAATTCTGATAAAACTTTAGGACAAAAATATTACTCTCTTATCAACTGTACTTATGACTGTTGTGGGCAAAAATGAGTTGAATAAATACTTTGTTAGCTGTGTATATGAAGAATGGTAAAAATAATCGGAGAATTTATTTATTCAGTAATTTAGAATGAAACAAAACAACTAATAACTTGGAGTAGAAGTTTCACATGATTAGTCACTAACTTCTTTATTCTATTTTCTCTTGTTTTTTTGCTTTTGTGTGCATTAGTTTCACTTCCTTTTTTACTATTATAAAATGTTTGTGGGTATCATTGTTGTAAACCTTCACGAGACTACAACTCGTCCACTAGGGACACCTAGGGGTTTAAAGGCTTGTTGCATATGCTAAATGCAATCGTGATCCCTACGAAAGTGGCTTAGTTAAATTTATTTTGTAATTTTATTTTGCTCGAGGACTAGCAAAATGTTAGGTTTGGGGGTGTGATGAGTGATAAATGTATCACTATTTCCCACTCATTTAACTTAATATTTTGTATAGTTTCTTGAGTTTTGTGAATATTTTGATGTGTTTTGTGTTATTTTGTAGATAAATAAAGTTTCAGAATATTCTGGAGGTGATTTGGAGCAAAACTGTGAAATTTGGTGAAATTTGGCAAAAATGATATTTTGGTAATTTTGGGCGTCCCGACACCGAGGGTATTTTGGTAATTTAAACACCATGCCACGTTTCAAAGATTCAACGAGCCGTCTTTTTTAGCACACTATGCCACGTGTCAAAAATTTAGCGATCCAAAAAAAAATATAATAAAAAAATAAAAATAAGAAAAATAATAAAAAAATAAAAATCAGAAAAATAATAATAAAAAATTAGATATTTTTGCCTATAAATAGATTTCGAATTTTTAGTTTCAAATGTACCAAATCCTCTGTAAATACTTATATAATAGAGGTTCTTCATATTTTCTTCTTTTATTCAGTTTTATTTACGCTTTGTAGTAATAATTCTATTCTTCCATGAGGGGTAACTCCACCATGCTGAGGTAATAAGGTAATACTTTTACTTTTGCTATTTAGATTAATCTCCCTTAAAATATAATATATAAACTATTTAAATCTGAATTAATAAAGGATACCGCCATTCTAGGACGTTTGGTTTAAGTTTATATTTCTGTTCCGCCTTGTGGCTGGTATATTTGAATTTGACTTAATCAGGATACCGCCATTCCGGACGGTTGGTTTAAAATATCACAAGATTATATATTATATTATTGGGAGATATCTAAATAGTAAATAGTAGAAGTTAATTCATTTTACCTTAGAATTTCTTTTTATTACTTTTCAGTTTGTTCATTTTATGTCTTTTAAGTTTTTATTAGTTTTAGCTATGTATTGTAACTAAATTAAATATCTAGGATTGTGATAAAATCTAATATAACCGGTTTTAAAAAGGGTTAGATTATAGTTTAGGTAATTAAAGAATTATTTGTTGAGTCATAATCTTAATGCCTTTTTATTAATTGGCCATTAATAAAATTGATTAGATAAACTTAAAATGAACTAGACATAGGGATTTTAAGTTAAAGACCACAGACTCAACAACCCACGATCTTCCTTAAGGATAGATAACCCTTTTAATAGATTTCCTTACAGGATAGGAATATACCTGTTGGGCGAGGGTAGTCATAATTGGAACTCAATCTTAATGAATCTAGGTAATTTAATTGACATAGACATATGGTTCAATTGGATTATACTAGGTATTTGTAAATGATCATTCGGAATAGACTTTTACATAATTTAGTGTTCCAGATTAATAATTCAATAATTTACACAACTTTGATATAACTACTTCATCTTTTAATTAATATTGGAAGAATTCACAACCCTAGATTTTTTAGTCTTTTTTATTTCCTTAGTATTTTCTTTTGTCTTTTTATTTATTTATTTATTTGGCAAATCTACAAATCAAATCATTCAAGCAATCAATTCCTTCTCCCTCAATTAGATATTTGTAAATAAATAGTATCAACAATTAATAACAATAGTAGGAATTAAGTCCTCGTGGGATCGATATTTTTATACTACTTGAACGATACGTGCGCTTGCGTTATACGTGTGTGTTTACGCCGGTCAGTGAGGATCATAAACAGTTCATGACCTATTTAAAGAGTCACATTGGATGTGATTGGTAATTGTTACCTACTTTCAAATATGTTTGGGCACAATGTGGCAAAGCTATGTGTTCAAAAATATTTGTGAGGCTACTTCCTGCTATATAATATAATTTAATTATTGAATTATCGTAATTGGTTTGGGGATTATCAATTTACGTAAAATAGTGGGATGACATCCTTATATTAAAAATCCATGATATGTTGGATGTTTTGTGATATTGATGAAATTACTTTTATCTGCTAACTTATGTTTCTTTTGTAAAGTTTGTGATGACAGCCACTACTTCCTCTAATCCGTTTGCTGGTGTCCTGGACGCGAACAAACTGATTGGTCCTGAGAATTTTAGTGAATGAGAATTAGATCTTAAGATTGTCTTGAGATCAGAGAAGTTGGGTTATGTGCTAGATAATCTAGTGTCGGTGGATATTGCACTGGAGTCATTACCTGAAGAGAGGGAGGTATTTGAGAAGTGGAAGGATAATGATCTGAGAGTCAGGTCACTCATTCTCTGTTCTATGTCTCCCGATCTAAAGAGGCAATATGATGATATGATGACTCCTTCAATATCATAACTCAACTTCGAGAGCTTTTTCTAAACCAGAAGCAGACCCTGGTATATAGAATCTCTGTGGAATTGTTCCACGCTTGTTTGGCTGATGGCAAGCCCGTGAGTCCACATGTCCTGCATATGATGGATCTCATGGAGCATCGAAAGTTTGAATTTCAATTGAATGACACTTTGGGCAAGAATTTGATTTTTGGCTCACTCCCACCAGCGTATTCCAAGTTCATTATGAACTTCAACATGCATGGTATTCGCTGTTTCTACAGTTAGCTACATATGATGCTTAAGACTGCTGAGGAGGACATCAAGAAGGGTGTGCCGACACTCATCTCAAAGTCTTCTTTGTCTAGTTCTTCTTTTTATCAATCTATGAGATCGGGCAAAAAGAAGAAGAAAAAGGCAAAGAAGATTGGCTCCGGTGTTCCTACAAAAGGAAAGATTGAAAATCGAAGCAAGTCGAAGAAAAAGAAAGCGGCTGAGGACAAGTGCCACCATTGTGGCAAGATTGGATATTGGAGGCGCAACTCTCCAGACTACATATTTTTCGTCAGACGGGAGAGAGTCTTCGCATCAGGTATGTTTATTTTCCCTATCATTGATATCTCTTTGGCTTGTGAAGCCATTGGTTCTGGATGGGTTTTAGATTCTACTAATCTGACTCACATATGCAATTCGTTGCAGGGGCTGAGGGTCATGCTTAATCCAGTCGAGATGCAGCTACGTTTTGGGAATGAAGATTATTTATCTGCAGCAGCCGTTGGCGAATATGAGATTTGTTTATAAAGAGGCAGCATCATTTTGACAGATTGTGTTTTTGTGCCTGGTTATGTAGCTAATATTATCTCTCTGTTTGTATTAGATACAAAAGGATATCATGTACATATTAGGAATCGTTCTATGTATATATATATGATATGAATGATGTTTTGTTACATAAATGTTCAAATTCACAAGGTCATTATATTTTGCATGCCATTAAAGATATTTATGAAATTGGGGATAATAAACGTAAAAGATCTGCAATAACTGATACTAAATTGTGGCATATGTGGTTAGGTCATATAGGTGTATGATGCCTAACTCGGTTAGTTAAGAATGGTTTGATTGAGAATCTAACCATACATTCTTTTCCAACATGTGAATCTTGTATTTAGGGTAAAACGACCAAAACCCCATTTACTGGAGTTGGACATCGAGCCACTGACTTATTGGAGCTCGTACATAGTGATGTATGTGGTCATATAAGTCACACTGCTCATAACAGTTTTTCTTATTTCGTAACATTTACCGATGATTTGTCACGGTATGGTTATATTTATTTGATGAAACATAAATCGAAAACCTTTGAAAAGTTCAAAAAATTTCGAAACAAAGTAGAAAATCAAACTGGTAAATTCATGAAATGCCATCAATCCGATCAAGGTGGTGAATATATGAGTAGTGAATTCACTGAGTATCTTAAAGATAATGTGATTCTCAGTCAATATACTCCTCCGGGTACTCCACAACACAATGGAGTATCAGAAAAGGAGAAATCAGACTTTATTGGATATGGTCCGATCCATGTTGAGTTTTATAGATCTACCTTACTTTTTGTGGGGGTATGCTCTTCTAACTGATGTACATCTGCTGAATAGGGTTCATTCTAAAGTTGTTCTCACTACTCCATATGAGATATGGGTTGGTAGGAAACCAAACCTTAATTATATTAGGGTTTGGGGCTATCCTGCATACGTCAAGGTGACGCAGCAGGATAAACTTTTTCCTCGAGGGCAAAAATTTAGGTTTGTTGGATATCCTTCGAATTCCAAAGGATATCAATTCTATGAACCCGAATATTGAAATGTGTTCTTAGCTCATTTTGCCAGATTTATTGAAGAAGAATTTTTGGCAGAAGGTGGTAATCATAGAATGGTTGAGCTTGATGAAGTCCAACCTATAGATGACAGACCGATAGAGGACTCACAGGTTCGGACAGAAGTAGATACTTCTTGTTCCACTCTCCGTAGGTCTACTAGGATATCAATGCCACTTGAGCGCTTGTATTTGATACAAGATAAGAGTCTCGATCTGCTTCTTGTTGAGGAGACCGATCTGTATACCTACAGAGAAGCAATGTTACACATTGATTCCGCTAAATGGCAGGAAGCCATGAATTCCGAAATACACTATATGCATCAGAATCAAGTATGGGACTTGGTTCCGCTTCATGAGGGAATTGTTATCGTAGGTTGTAAATGGGTTTACAAAAGGAAGCGTGGACCCGATGGGAAGGTTGAAACCTTCAAAGCCTGACTGGTTGCTAAATGGTCAAGTGTTGACTATGATGAAACCTTTTCACCAGTAGTAATGCTAAAGTCTATTAGGATTCTATTGGCTATCGCTGCTTACCATGACTTTGATATTTGGAAAATAGATATCAAAACAGCTTTTCTTAATGGATTTCTTGATGAAGAAATCTATATGGAACAACCATAGGGTTTTGTCTCCAGCCAAAATTCTGACATGGTATGTAAGCTTAAGAAGTCCATTAATAGACTGAAACAAGCTTCACGAAGTTGGAATCTTCATTTTGATGAGATAATCATATTATCTGGTTTTCTCAAAAAAAAACTTTTATTTATAAGAAGGTTAGTGGGAGTATGATCGTGTTCTTAGTGCTTTATGTTAACGACATCCTGATCATTGGAAATGATCTTGGAATGATGCAGGGTGTTAAAGCATATCTCTGTTAAAACTTCTCCATGAAAATCCTGGGTGAACCTTCCTATATACTTGGTATAAAACTCTATGGAGATAGAGAAAGGAAGCTGATTGGGTAATCCCAATCTCCGTACATAGATAAGATCTTAGAAAGGTACAACTTTAGCAATTGTAAAGTTTCTAATATACCTTTTCGACATGACATTCATCTTTCGAAGAATATGTGTCCTCAGACGGAAAATGAAAAGGATAAAATGTCTAGTCAACCTTATGCATCATGCTTAGGAAGCATTACTAGCAGATGTTAGTCAAATCCAAGTAACGACCATTGGATGTCTGTTAAACATATCTTAAAGTATCTAAAAGGTATTAATGATAAGTTTCTTATTTATGGAGAATGTGATTTACAGATAAGAGGATATACAGATTCTGACTTTCAGTCAGATCTTGATGATAGAAAGTCTACCTCAGGTTTTTTATTCACTTTTAATAATGCTGCAGTCAGTTGGAAATGTTCCAAACAGGGATCAATAGCTGATTCCACCATTGAGGCGGAATATATTGCGGCATCAGATGCTGCAAAAGAAGTTGTATGGATTAGAAAATTTATCACTGAATTGGGAGTTTTCCCAAGCATCGAGGATTCAATCCCGTTATTCTATGATAATAGTGGTGCCGTTGCACAAGTAAAAGAACCCATAGCGCATCGGAAATCGAAATATGTGGAACGAAAGTACCACATTATTCGTGAGATCATCGTTCGAGGATATATTGCCATATGCAAGATATATGGAGAGGACAACATAGCAGACCCGCTTACAAAGGCCTTGCCTCTGAGACTATATGATAGACATGTAGAGGCGATAGATATTAGATACCATCAAATTTGGCACTAGAGTAAGTGGGAGAAAATATTGGAGTTGGTGCTCGGCGCGTTAATTTTTGTTGTATTTATTGTAAATACGATGTATATTTTATTTTATTATAAATAAAATTAAGTAATTTTCATCAATATATTCTTATATATGGTAAATGCGTAAAAGCCCTTAGAATGAATAGTTGTGAAATAATTACAAAAGCGCCGCAATTGTTACTGAAAAATGTCACAATATGATTCATTCTTAAAATTATTCCTAGTCAATATTTACATACCTGGTCGGTTAGTAAACCCGTGAGACTGGTACGTGTCGTATATTAGAATTGTTCTAATGGTTTGTCTCAGTAAACCATGAGTCTTGGAAGACCCATATAGACACGTAAATATTTATTGGATAAATATTGAATGACTCATTCGAAGATTCCTCATAGATGGTACACCAACGTCAATAAGAATCTTTACGAGTCGAATAACATATTAGCTCCTTTGACTTGTGATACCACTATGGATATGTGAGTTATCCTTCATGCTTTAATGACAGCCACGCCAACGATCTTTTAGGATCAGACCTCCGCTTGTTCGTTGGGTATGGACTGATACTCACGATATCCTGTGATGTATCCAGAGAGGATCTGTCAGTCCCGTGTACAGGATTTATGTGTCAAATTTGTGATTCTTTGAAATCCTTGGTCGATGTATGATTCGGAAATGAGTTCCGAATATTTATTGAAGAATTATAATTATGTCGCAACACATGAATTGTTCATAGCGAAGATTTGACGTTTAATCTATATCTCTGGAATAATTCGGATAGCCTATGACAGAAGGATTATATATGTAATGATTTCGACTTGGATGGTTGAACTCGATTAACTGTGGTCCTCGTAATTTATGAATGGATAAATTACTGACATGGAAATGGTTTCCATGACAAATAAACTTGAACCTAGAGAGTCTCACTATATAAAGTGTACTCCTTGAGCACTTGGGCAATTAATTATGGATAATTCGGATTATTCATAATATACACATGCGTATTAAATAATGTGTATTTGTATAGGATACATAATTTAGATTAAATACACATTATTGATCTATTAGATTTTGACACTTGTTTATTATTATTATTAATTAATTAATTGTTAACTAATTATTAATAATAATAAAATTGGAACAATATTCTTGGAATATTTTTCCATGTATTTATTTTGTTATTTTGTAAAAAATTAATTAAATGAATTAATTAATTTGTTAATTTATTTATTTTAATTGAGATATATTACATGAATATTCTTTAATTTGGCAAATTTTGATTTGCCAAACCATGTTATTTGGACACATGGATTTTTTTTAACCAACAATCAAAATAAATATCAATTTTTGGATAAGATCAATTATATGGCAAAATCTTAACCAAACTAATTGTTATTTTGTTGAAAAAATAGGCCATTTTCGAAATTGGGCTAAATAATATATAAATGAAACTTGCTTTCATTTTGCAAGCTTTTAGCCTATCTCATGTGTTGAGAAAAATAAAGAAAAAGAGGGGTTAGGGTTTATTAACATTGATCAACACCATGGATAAGGAAATTAAGGAAATTGGAGCTTGAATTAAGGTAATCAAGAATTCCTAATTTCTATTTTCTTAAGATTTTGTTTCTCAAGCATGTAAATATGTATAGGATATATATTGCATGTTAAATATACATATGAATCTTGGATATATATGTTTGAAACAAAACTTGGTGTTGATAGTTTTTAAACTTTAATAGTTTCTTTATTTAGCATGTGTATTAAGATTAATTAGTGAATTAATCTCCAAAATAAAAAATTATCATTCTAGAGTGATATTACCACTCAAATATTTCCTAGAATTGTTCTTGAGGTTTTGTATTGTGGTGATAAATTTTGGTGTAAATTAATTGGATTAATTGAGTGAATAAATTGAATTTTGGCATGAAATTGGACAAAATAGAAAACTCGATCATATCTGGTTTTGTATATTAAATCAGAATATTTTTCATGTAAAAATATGTTATTTGGATGATATTGGATGTGTATTGGGTGGTGGATGAATTCCAGAAATTATTCTGGGGCGAAAAAGTGAGAAAACGGTGAAATTCGCGTCGAAACGGGCTCGTTGAGTTGAGGCAGTGAACCCAATGAATTGGGCACTGTTCGGGCAGCCCAAGGGCTCACCGAACAATGCCCAAGTGTCTGGGTTGCCCCGGCTCGGTTGATGGTCAACCGGTTTGACCGTTTGCCCGTTACGTGTATTATTTGTCAAAAAATATTTTCGTAAAATAATTCGTCGTGTAACGGAATTTATTATGTTATTAAATGTTAATAAATAATATATTTAAAATACTTTGGGTGAATTAAAAATATTTGATATTAATTAATTCGCTCGGAAAAAATTTTAAAATGTTTAAAAATCATTTTCGCCTTCCGCTGCACCATTCCGCTATGTATGCTCCAACACCGTAGATGCTTAACAAGTGTCACGACCAAATTAAACCCTAAATGTGATTTGATGCGTATTTACTATGGTCATGATGGTTTACGGTTTTCAAGGAACGACTAGCAAAAGGGTAAAAGAGATATTTGCTTCAAGTCACAGACGCCGTTTGGACGGGTATCAGAAACCACCGTGATCGAGCACATGAAGATGATGGGGTCGCCCAGATTAATAGTTCCCGGTACAAACTCGTATACTCGTTGAAACTGAGAACTATGGGACAAATATTGATGGTGATTTTTGTGCAAAGTACATTGAACAGCTCGACAATGGCAGAAAGGGAATTTCTCATTTTTTGGAGGATAAATAGTCTGAAGATAATGACGATTACAAGACCAGATTCTTCAGACCTAGTCTCCAGGGTTTGACCAACCCGAAGAGGTAACTTACTGCAGATATCGGAGACTGACGCATCAGAACCGACCCCGACCACTATAGCTCGGGAGCTCGAGTCAGTCATATCTTTTCTCCCCAATCAGAATAAAGAGCTCAGATATTACTGATCGGGTCGGACACAGCTCGACCAGTTCGACATAAGAGTTTTATGTCCTCATGATGTATGACGTATTATAGAGGCAACTTGCAAGGTTCTTCTCTGACACACGCCACCGCATAAACAGGCTTTACAGGCTGTCGCCATAATGGTTGAGTGTGGAGTGTTCCCAAGAAGGATGGATAAATGCAAAGTCAGATGACAGACTTGCTTTCGGCGGGGCAGTTGAGGTAGAGAGTCCATCAAGTGGCGGAAAATCCACGTGGCTGACGTTATGAAGATAGGGGAATAGTGTTACTTTTTCTTAATATAGAAGAGGGACGAAAACACATTTGTGGGGGTTGAGCAAATATTTTTGAGAGCATAACTTGTAAAACACTAAGAAAATCAGCTCGGCAATACGCGACCACCCTTGAGAAGAGGTCGGCCGAGCTAGATCCCATAATAAAATCAGTATTTTGCTTGTTCTCGTGGACGTAGGTTGGATCCATTCCGCCGAACCACGTAAATCATTTGTTGATTCTGTGTGTTTATCTTTTTTCTGCTAAATTTGCATTTAGTCCCCCATAAACTAAACAAATTCACGGTTGGAGGGGGATTATTCTAGGAGCGGTGTTCCAAACTTACCCCTGAAACGAAAATCATTCGTCAATAATATATATATTTACGTATTTTACAATAATATTATATCACATCGATATCATACGGTCGGGTAATGTCTAATATCATTCAAGTAAATAGCTGTAAATTTTAATTTTTTTTATTTCTTTTAGTAATATTTAAATTTTTTTTCCACATATTTTAAAAATATAAATTAAATATTTTTTTTATATTTTACATTTAAATATATATATATATATATATATATATTAGAATGGTAGGTAGCTTTGATTATTGAACAGATGGTTCTCGTGATGAACATGTGGTTCTCGTGACAAATGAATGTGAATAGGGTCGAGAGACAACAATATGTCTTGATCAATAATCAAAATTTAATCCAACAAAATTGAATTGTATAAAATCGTGACGGCCACAAATAGTCTTTCACCAATGCTTTATTGTTTTGTCGTCTTATCCATAAAGTATAAATTAACACGTGTTTGTCTTTCACCAAGAATCAATATTAATCCAAGCATTAAATGGTAGATAGGACCCACTAGCATTGGGTGTACATATGACGTATCCATATGAGTGTGGTATTAATTTAATAGTAATTGTATCAAACTGAATAAATAGATAATTGGATAGATAATTCAATAGAAGTGGTACCATAAGTCTGACGTATTTGTAGATGTGACATTAATTCATATCCAGTGGTACCAATTAAGTTCGCTAACTTTCAATTTTGTCAATTCAGTCCTATAATTTTCAATTTTTGTCAATTCAAGGCTCCGTTATAAATTCAAAACTGTTGCCGTTAGAAATAACGGCAACAGCAAAATAAACGTAATTTGCCTGTTATTTAATTAATACCCTCAATTAAAAAATATAGGCAGACAGAGGAAGCTAAAGCAAAGTAAACGTATTATGCTTGCATCTTCGAGCTATTTTTTGTCAAAAACACATATACCAAGTTCAATATGACTTTTTGTCAAAAAATTATAAAAATTATAACCAGTGCTAGTAACGAATATATGTATTTAATATAAGAGATTAATATAATCAAATTTTTTACCTACTATATTTAGACTCGAATCGAATGATTCGATTGTGTTATTTTCAATCATTCAAACAAAAAAAAAAACACGAGAAGATACATTTTACACTGCAGTTGATCAGTGGACCCTAGCGATGAGTGTGGAAAATAATTATACGCAACTTATTTAGCAAAAACTTAATGGTTAGACATTACAATACTTGCGATTGCACATAATCAAAAGTATTGGTTGTCATTAAATGTAATGTCACATCATCTGGAGGGAAAGATTGAAAGAGATTTTGGCAATAATAATTTATAAACATAATATGTTTGCCACATGATTTGAAAGAAATAGATAAAAAAAAAATTATGAAGTAAAGAGAGAGAGAGAAAAAAAAAGCCTTGATATAACAATCATCGGTTCAAATTTCGTTAAGTAATAGGATTTAATTGCTACACAATAATTTAATTTTCAATGTGGCCTTTTGTTTTGGTGAACCAGTGGTCAGTATAAAATCAAAGACTTTCAAAATCATTGGATCTTTTTCCTATTCGATAATATCATATGTTCTTTCATTCCGTTCACAAGAATAATTAGGATTAATTCAATTACATTTTTATGTTTAATTTGAACGCTTTTCATTTTTAATTATTCTCAACTGAGAAAATTATTTTTTTTTACCAAATATATACGAATTCAATCACACAAATTTATAATAAGAATAATAGATCTTTCTTGATCAATCTCATTGCCCATTGAATGTGAATACAGACAAGCCAACGACGTGCGTCGTGATTAAGAATCAAAAATTAATCCAACGCTTTAAATGGTAGATGGACCCACTAGTACCGGGTAAACGTATGACGTATCCATGTGGCTGTGGCATTAATTCAATGGCAGTGGTACCAAGTGAATAGATATATAATTGGAGCTGAAGGATCAACATGAGTTACAGATAATGATGATTAAATAATTGTAAATTTGTAATGGGGTTAACTATTAAAATTTAAAAATATGTAATATAACATTGGAACTACGTAAGTTTTGATTCCTCTCACCCTAAGAGGATATGTAGGCAGTTTAAGTTTTTATAAGTTTAAGTTCAAGCTATTCATAAATTTAAGAAAAATTCAAATTAATAATTCTTTTTTTTTATTTTGACTAATTTTTTATTTATTTAATTTTTTCAAGAACCGAAATCGGTTCGGTTCGGTTCCGGTTCCAGTTTCACATTTCTGTGGAACCGGAACCGAATCAAAATTAACCGGTTCGGTTCCGGTTCCAATCAGAACTGAACCGCCGGCTAGGTCTAGTTATGAGAACATATATTTATATAGGTATTTTGCAACAAATTGAAACATGAATTATCCGAAACTTTAGAGTCCAAAGTTCAATATGAGTGTATTAATTTGCAATTTACCCCAATAATAATAATAATAATAATAATAATAATAATAATAATAATAATAATAATAATAATAATAATAATAATAATAATAATAATAATAATAATAATAAAAGATATGAATAATAATAATAATATTATCAAATCCTACTCAGCAACAGATTGCAGAAGTCACACAGGTGGTTAGCACTAAGTTACAAAGAAGATGGATGATAAATCAAAGGAGGCTTTTTCAAAGGAAGAAATTGTGGAAGCCTTAATGCAGATGTGTCCAATGAAATCTCCAGGGCCGGATGGTTTGCAAGCGCTCTTCTTTCAGAAAAAACATTGGGTAATTGTAGAGCATAGTGTGGTAAGTACATGTCTGCATATTTTGAATAATGAAGGGGATATTAAGCCACTAAACCATACACATATAGTGCTGATCCCAAAAGTTCATAAGCCTAAGAAAATGTCAGAATTAAAGCCAATCAACTTGTGCAATATTATCTATCGGATAGTGGCGAATGCTACAGCAAACAGACTCAAAGTCATGCTGCATCAGATCATTTCACCAACCCAAAGTGCTTTTATACCAGGGAGATTAATTATAGATAATATCATTGTAGGATACGAGTGTTTGCATAAGATTAGACATGCGAAAGGGAAGAAATCGAGGCTAGTGGCTTTGAAATTGGATGTGAGCAAGGCTTACGACAAAGTGGAATGGAGTTTTCTGGAAATGGTAATGACAAAACTGGGGTTCGAAGAGGTTGGATCAAGCTGATTATGGGGTGCATTACCACTTCATCTTTTTCGATTATAATCAATGGACAACAATGGGATATTTTCAACCACATAGAGGTCTTAGACAGGGGTGTCCCTTATCCCCTAATTGTTCATTCTATGCACTGAGGCATTTTCGCAACTATTAAAGAATGCAGAGGAAAAAATAAATTTTCAGTCTTTAAAATTCAGCAAGGAGCTCACGGTTTCCCATCTTTTATTGTTGATGACAGCCTGATTTTCTCTAGAGCAGAAATTGGTGATTGCTAGAGGATAAAGGGAATTTTTGATAGCTATACAAAGGCTTTAGGATAGATTTTTAATTTTGAAAAAAGCTCGATGTTTTTCAGTAGCAAGACGAAACCTGAGGTGGTAGAGGCTGTGAAGAATATTTTCAATTTAAATGTGGTATCACCGCATGAGAAATATTTGGGATTGCCTGCTGCAATGGTGGGAAAAAAGAAGACGAGTTTTTTTCAATGAAGTGAAGTTAATAGTGATTAGTAAGATCTCAAATTGGCAATCCAAATTCTTCTTGAGTGGGGGAAAAGAAGTCCTAATCAAAGCAGTGGCCCAAGCCTTTCCTGCTTATGCAATGAGTGTTTCAGAGTACCGCAAGGAGTTTGTGATGAAATCCAAAAGACGTCTGCTAGGTTTTGGTGGGGGTCATCAAAGGAAAAAAGGAATATACATTGGGCCAATTGGGAGAAGTTATGTCACTCAAAAATCAGAGGAGGCTTGGGATTTAAAGAATTGTCGAGTTTTAACCAAGCTTTAATAGCAAAGCAAGGATGGCGTATTTTACAAGATCCTGAATCCTTTCCAGCAAAGATTTTAAAAGCAATGTACCACAAGAATTCTGATTTTCTGAATGCGAAATTAAGATCTACTCCCTCTTTTATTTGGAGAAGTCTACTATGGGGAAGACATGTATTAGGAAATAGACTGGGATGGAGAATCAGAAATGGGCAAAGAGTTAAAGTTTCCAGTGACAATTGGATCCCAAAACCCGAGACCTTCAAGTCGATATTCAATCCGGAGATGGATACATCGGTAGTGGTGGCAGACTTGATTAGAAACAATCATTGGGATGAAGAGATGATAAAACAAAAATTCCATGAAATTGATGCATTTGAAATCTTAAAAATCATGTTACCTAGAAGACCACAAGAAGATAAGGTGATATTGCATTTTGATAAGAGAGGAATGTACTCGGTGAAGAGTGGATACCAGATAGTTCAACGGAGCAAATATCAAGCCTCTACCAGTAATTGCGGAAGCGGGAATTATTGGAGCCAAATCTAGAACATGAATATGTCGTCTAAGGTTAAGATCGTTATGTGGCGGGCTGCAAAAGACTTGCTGCCGACATCCATAAATTTATGGAGGAAGAAGGTAATGACTGAACCCTACTGTCAAAGATGCAGATCTCATGTGAATCAGTGACTCATGCTGTGTTTGAGTGCCATTTTGCTGAGAAAGTATGGAAATTTACCCCTTTTGTGGAGATGTTTAAGGATATCTCTAGTCTAAATATCTTGAGTGTGTTACAGATATTGAGCAGGCATGTGGATGGTAAGGAACTTGATTTGTTTATGGCAATCTGTTGGACGGTGTGGCATGAGCGCAATCACTCCATTTTTTAACACAAACATGAAGCTCCTTGGAGGGTTCTGCTTCAAGCAGAAATCTTAACTGAAGGGAGCAGAAGCTTAGGTGAACCGATCGGGGCATTAGAGAACCGGAGAGAGACATACACTAGAAGAAGCTGGGAGCCCTGCCGAGTGGATGGGTTAAAGTAAATACAGATGCAACCATTGATAGACAAAATCATATTGCAGGGTTATGAGTTGTAATCCGATGTTGTGATGGTGGAGTCCAGCTTGTGGCAATAAAGAATGTCAAATTTTGCGGGAATGTGGAAGTCGCGGAAGCTGAAGCTATCGATTTTAGATTGCATATGGTTGAAGAAGCATGAATATTTAGAATGATTATAGAATCAGATTGTAAACATGATGTGGTTTAATCAGTAACAGCACGGGCTCTAGAAAAGAAAATCTCTGGATCATTCAAGATATCAAGGAGAAGCTTACACGCCTTCATGTGTTTCTCGGTTTGTTATACTCCTAGGATTTGTAATGGTCTTGCCCATGAGTTTGCAAGATTGCCTTAGGGGCATCTTTTCCTTTTCAGTGGAATGACGAGTTTCCTTCAAATGTTAAATATATATTGTTCAGTTTCCGTAATGAAATTTTCATAATTTGTTTTTCAAAAAAAAAAAAAAAAAATTGCAATTTACCCCAATATTATGGAATAATAATAATAACAATAATAATAATTATAAGTATAAGTATATCTACTTTTTGTTGCTGACTTAATAGTAGTCATATATTTCTAATGACCATATTAAACAAGACTACAAAAATAAGACAACAAACACAACAACACACCTTATATAATTGACAAGTATTTAAATGCCCAGGTAGTAGCCATATGCCCAAAGCCAATTTAATTTGCTCCCAAGAGTTGCTTAATTTTAAGTTGTATCAATGGCGTCCTCCATATATTTCCTCAAAGATGAGAAGCTCCGCCAGCTTGCTACGATCATTCGCGGCTATGAAATTGAAAACTTGAAGAACCTATATTTCAAATCGGTAGGCGAGCAAACGAAGTACCTAAGAATTTGTAACTCAAACCAGCAGACGGTGGAGACCATTCTAAATGCGTGTGGTGATTTGGTGGCTAAGTACAAGGCTGACACTGTTCGGGTTTCCATCGCTGCTCTCTTACTTTCTTATATGGAAATATGCCTCAACAATGCACTCCAGGTCTTCACCAATTACACTCTGCGAAGGGATTACCTTGAGAAGATCACCACTCATCTCGACAACCTTATTAATGATATCAATGATTTGGACACTTCAAATCCCGATGAAGTTGCTACGCTCACCAACCATATTCAAAGTTACAACGAGGCTATGACCAGCTACACCAATATGAGTGTTAATTCTCGAGCTTCACAAGAATTCTCAAGAAATCTCAAGAACAGCGGCATCGAGTTCCAGACCCTAGTGAAAAAGTGCCCACTTTTACATACATATATATATGATTCAATCATATACATATATTATTTACATAGTTATATATATATATAAGTCTGGGTTACATATGTGCATACATATACTGATATATAAATTTCTTCACGCAGCTACCAGGCGACTCTTGGTTTTGGTGGACTGTTTGAGAGCTTGACAGATGAGCAAAAGCTGCTGGTACTGAATGATTATTTTATTAATTATGCAGAACTAAGCTTGTAAATTAATTAACTGCTTGGATTTAATATGCAACTCACTACTAATTATTTGAATTTACTTGATTTTTATAATATGTATAAATGTAGGTGTATGATTCAATTATTGAGGCCTCGGGTCGGGGAAAAGTATTGAACGATAAAATTCTAAAAGCTATTGCTGTGCCGAAGACAGGCCGCAGCCGTGGTGATGAATCCAAAGACATATCATTAAGGGTGCTGGTATGCTCCTCTATAATGCAGCTTCCATAACTTGGGACGTATACACATCTGACCACCCAATCCAAACGGCAATGCGTGATGCCGTAAAGCAAGTAGCATCAAAAGGAGGTGCAGTGTTGCAAGAGATTGTGGAAGCTGCCATAGTAACTGGATTAGTAGGTATTGAGGCAACTAGTTTATTTGTTACAGGGATAGGATTTGTGGTTGGCATGGTGGCATCTTATATCCTCGGAGAAATTGCTGGTGAAATTTTTGATTTAATTTTTTGGCTCTGGAGGCAAAAACCACTTCCTAATGAGGGCTTTATCTTTTATGTAGCAGACATGCCTAATGGTAAGGATTTGGCCCAACAGATTGCCAACAAGCCAAACTAGTAGACATTAAAATAATTAAAGACTATTCTCACTCTCAAATAATGCCCCTTCCATTCCCCCCTACCTTCTTCTTTTTTTCTTTTTTTTTCACTTATCAAAATAAATAATGGGTTTGATGGCTCTATCAACCAAACTCATCGTCAATGTTGCAAGTTTTTATGTAATGTTTCATATTTATCAATAATAATGTTTATTTACTTTTCCAAAACTACCTTTAGTTTTTATTTTTATTTTTATTTTCTTCTTTCTCAGTAAGTAAAGTCAAAAGTTTTCATAAAAATAACAAATAAAGAATCTCTATACAAAGAGACTTTATGTGATACCCTAATAACAACGGGTACATAGAAAAACATCATTAACAATAATTATAAGAGTAATGATATAAATACTTAAAGTTTTACTTAAAAAATTTTCACCCCTCTCATTGTAGCTATAGTGAGCTACAGTAACTCACTGTAACTACAGTGAAAGGGGTGTAGAAATTTTAAGTATGCTTATCATTTTTGTAATTAAAATATCGGCCAAAAGAGCTTGTCGTTGTAAATTTGACTATTTAATGCTCCTATTAGTAGTCTTTAGGTCCTGATTGCATGTATTTTTCCTTTAACAATTAAACAAGTTATAAATAATCAGTATTATTCATAACAGTTACCCTAGTGCTATACGAGTATATTTCATTAGTGAGACTCTAGATTCAGACATATCCGTCACGAAATCCAATTTCGAGTTCATAATTCACTCACCCGTAAATTATGACGACCACAGATAAACTCGTTGAATCATACATGTCGAGGTCATTGCATACGTATAATCCCTCCTTCACAGGTATCCGGATTATCCCAGAGATATAGATATAAACATCAAATCTCTATAGGTATAATCGTGTCAATGTATCTATTAGCAATCTTCTAAATAAAACTAGGTACTCACTTCCGAAGTATACCACGGCCATGGATTTAACAGATTGCTAATCATATAATTGACACATATGCCCTGTACACAGGACTGACAGATCTTATCTTGATACACACAGGATAACATGATCATGAGTCCACACCCAATGAACACGCGGAGGTCTGATCTAAATAGATCGGTAACGTGACTGCCATCTATATGTGGAGGATAACTCATATATCCATAGTGGTATCTCAAGTCAAAGAATCACTATGCTACTCAACCCAAGAAGATTCCTATTGACGTTGGTGTACCATCTATTAGGTAATCTTCGGTAAGTCGTTTAGTGTTAATCAAATAAACACCTACACGTCTATACGAGTCTCCTGAGACTTATGGTTCATTGGGATTTACCATCGGACTAAGTCCGATATACGACATGTACTGGTCTCAACGGATTTTACTAACCGACCCGTGTTAGTAAATCTTGACCAGGAACTTAATCTGATAATATATTTCTAGTGGTAACGCTTCTCAATGTCAATTACAAGTTACATTGTAATTGCACACTACATTATATATTATAGGGTCTTTGTCTAATATATATATATATAATATATATATATATATATATATATATATATATATATTATAATATATATATATATATATATATATATATATATATAATAAAGAAAGAGGTGCTACCAAACATAAGTAATATTATGGAAAATGAATTGTTCATATTCATGAATAAGACATAAATACAATCTGGATTGGCACTCCGAGCACCAACCCTAACATAGGCAACCACAAACACAACACTAATAACAAACTTCTAATCTATAAGGTCATTATGAAACTTCATAAGTCAAATACTTCATAAGTTGAAACTAACTCCATTCTCATTGTGGAATCATCTGTGACACTCTTACTGCATCTTTTCTGACTCTTTATGACGTAGACAATCTAATGTCATAATTAGACTCAAAAATAATCTAAGCTCATAGGAAACATGCACATTCCCTTAGATGCATTAGGTTCTTGTACAAAATACTTTAAAACCTTCATATTTACATTTTTGGTACAGAGACAGGCATACCGGTCCCTTACCGGTGTCTATACCGGTGAGATGTTGAGTTTTGCAAGCTCACTAGAACCAACACGTACCTTACCGGTACCATAACGGTCACCATACCGGTGTACCTATGGATTGCATGGCTATTGGAACCGGCACACACCAAATCGGTCTCCATACTGGTGAGCCTAACAGCTAGTTACTTTACTGGAACAGGCATGACCTAAATCGGTCATCATACCGGTTACCATATTGGTCAGACTCTTCATATTGCACACATACTGGAACCGGCATGACCCAAATCGATAATCATACCGATGTCATACCAGTATAATGGTTGGTTTCTTCAAACGGTAATATATCCGTTAGAGACCGGCATACTGGTGTTAGATACCGGCATACCGGTCTCTGAAAGAGCTGTTGGGGCTTGTTTTCATTTTTCTATAAATTGAAGCCTCAATTCATTTTTTCCACCTATGAGACATAATACACACTCTTTATATCATCATATAGAGCAAAAACAATAGTGTTTATAAACCTTCATAATCATATACACTCATACATCAAGCTCTCACACACTACACCTTCATATATATTAGTAGTGAACTTAGATCACTTAGGCAATCAACTCACACAATCTTCTTTATCATTGTGAGTGCCCAAGTGTGTTTTACAACTTCTTAAACAAAACACTTGTGGTTGTGAAATCCCATCGTTTGGGTAAATTGTAAAGGTTCGTAAGTGCGTCTATGAAGAAAACTCATTGTAAAAGTTTGGAGTGCACTTTTGCATAAAACTCTTGGTTGCGAGTGAGCCACAGCAAAAACTCAGTTCATAGTGAAAGGCTTCAAGCGCGACTTGGGGGAATGGACGTAGGCATTGTTTGAAATTACCTACAAGTAATAGCGATAAACCAAACTCTATACCCAAGAGGGGAGGTGAATTGGGTTACGGCTAAAATATGAGGAAATAAAAATCTTTTTGCCGATTTTAAGCTCTTTTACCAATTAATGCTTAAGGTCAATTTTCTCTATTGTAATAAACAACCAATATGCAAGTTTCTAATATATAAACATGTAATAAATAAAACTTGCAATATGTAAAGAGTTAAGGGATAGAGAAAACGACACCGAGATTTGTAGTGGTTCGGCCAACAATGCCTACGTCCACTCCCCCAAGCCACACTTAAAGCTTTTCATTATCAACTCGAGTTTTTATCGTGGCTCACTCATAACCAAGAGTGTTCCGCAAAGGTGCACTCCAAACCTTTACAATGAGTTTTATACGTAGGCGCACTCACGAACCTTTATAATTTACCCAAACGATGAGATTTCACAACCGAAAGTATTTTGTATAAGAAATTGTAAAACACACTTGGACACTCACAATGATAAAGAAGATTGTGTAAGTTGTTACCCAAGTGATCTAAGCTTACTAAATGTATATGAAGGTGTAGTGTGTGTGAACTTGATGTATGTGTGTATATGATTAAGAAGGCTTATAAACACTCTTATTTTTGCCTTAAAGAATCTGTATGAAGGTTTTCTAGTTCTCTAACCAAGAAAAATGAGTCGGGGCTCAATTTATAGCAAAATGAAGACATATGCCCCAACAGCTCTTTCTGAGACCGGTATGTCGGTGTCTGACACCGGTATACCGGCCTTCAACGGATATATGACATTTTTAAGAACTAGCCGTTAGACCGGTATACTTCCTGGTAAGGACACCGATGTGATGACCGGTTTGGGTCGTGCCGGTTCCAGAATCTGTGTATAATGAAGAGCTAGACCGGTATGGTCACTTGTATGAAGACCAGTTTAGGTTATGCTGGTTCCAGTAAAGGAATTAGCCGTTAGGCTCATCGGTATGGGATTGGTATAGAGACTGGTTGGTGGGTGTGCCGGTTCCAGTACCCATGCATTCTCTAGGTTCACCGGTTTGGTGACCGGTATAGTACCGATAAAGTCTGTGTCGGTTTCAATGAGCATGTAAAACTTAGCATCTCACCGGTATGGACACCGGTAAGGGACCGGTCTGCCAGTCTCTGTATCAAAAATGCAAATATAAAGGTTATAATACATTTTGTATATGAACCTAATGCATCTAAGTAAATATGCATGTTTCCTATGAGCTTAGGCACTTGAATAATTAAATCACATTACAAATAGAGCCCTAATCTAAGACTTTATCTAAAATCTTCGTTGTATGCATGTCTTCACATTCTTCGCTCTTCACCATCGTGTGCTTCGCTATTTTTTTTGTATTGTCTCGCTTTTGCGCGTCGAAGACTTCACTCTCATTGACGTCATCAAAATCCATTATGCGACTATATCGCTAACAATCTCCCCAATTTTTATGATGACAACCCCTTAAAAATTGTGAGCTTCTAGGTGTCCAATTGTTGACGATTTTGCTCCCCCTCAATTAGACATGGGCATTATCGGATTCAGATCGGATCGAACCGAATCCGATCCAATCCGATATGCGCTGAGAAGTTTGATTCGATCGGACTGGATTATCTTATCAAACTCGATACGATCCGATCCGATAATTATCGGATCGGATTCGTTCGATCCGATTTGAATGATTTCAGATCGGATTGATTCGATCCGAAATAGGATGATTTCGGATCAGATTGATTTGATCCGAAATATGATGATTTCGGATCGGATTAGTCCGATCTGATCCGAATGAAGACCGAAACCGAAATGATCAAATGAACGAAACCGAAATGAATGAACGATGAACCCTAAGACTGAAACTGAATTGGAAGTGCAGTGAAGACCGAAGAAATGAACCCTAAATTCCTAATTAGTATTTGACTCAGGTATGCAAAACGACGTCATTTAAGAAACTCCAAAACGACATCGTTTTGTATCTTTATTAAAAAATGAGAGGATCGGATCGGATAAAATCCGTCGAACTGCAACAACCCCATTAGATCAGATTAAATAATCAGATCTGATCCGATTCGGTCTAACCGAATTGGGTCGGATCTTATCCGATCTGATCCGATGCCCACCCCTACCCTCAATATTAGCTCCCCATCAATGTGTGATTGTCTTCAAAATAGCTCTATATGAATTAGACAAACACATTAGTACAATTACTCCCCCTTAATCCAAGGGTGAGGGTAAAGTAAGTTTTAATCTCATTCCTAATGATTTCTTCCCCTTTGACATTATCAAAAAGTGGAGAAGTAAAATTTAAATCTAAATGAGATACCAATTACTTATGTACATTAAATGATGATACCAAAATTTAAAAATATGCATATTTGGCATTCCCCCTTTTTGCCAGAAGATGTAGTAATCATGCATAGTATAT